>VZRF01005175.1:248370-263201 GCA_013396875.1 Vireo altiloquus | reverse complement strand
CCCGCCTGCATCCTCCTGCCTGACCTGAGAGGGGGGAGGCGAGGAGAGGTGGGGGGAGGAGAGGGGAGGGAGGGGCCGGGAAAGCCCCCCCGGACGCCCACGCTGCGCAGGGCTGCTGCCAAGGCGGCGGGGAGCCCCGCAGCCCCGCGGCGGCCGGGCAGGAGCCGGGCTCCGGGCAGAATTGCAGCTGCTCCCGCTCGCCCTCCTCTACGCAATCCTACGTGATCGAGGTTTGGATGAGAAATATCGCGCAGGCAAAGCAAGGCAATTGCAGCTCCGCGGCGGCTCTGCCCCTCCGCCCGGGCAGACCCGCCGCCCTCGCCGGCAGCCGGGCTTCCCCGGGACCGCAGCCCTCCCGGCGGAGCCGCCTGCCACTCGGGCAGCCACCCCGGCCACTGCTGTCGGCGCCCGAGCACCCAGCCTCGGCAGCCGAGGGTGTCCGTGGCTTTCTCTGCTTCTCCGTGGAAGCAGAGGGAAGAGACAACCCCGGCAGCCCGAGGGCTGCTCTGCCCGGGGCCGGTTCCTCAGCCGGGAGCAAGCGGGTGGCTACAGCGGCGGTGGGCACTGCTGGGCTGCCCCCAGCTGTCCCACGACACACCGCCATCAGTCGGTTCCCGCCTATCTCTAGCCATAAAACTGCACCGAAAAAAACTGAAGGTGCAGATACATGCAATGTAGCAAGGGCAGGACAGGACTAATCTAGTCCTGAAGGTGATGCATGTCCCCATCTGACAAGAGCATTTTAAAGCAGTTGGTGACACGCCCTAGGTATTACCAGCTTTAGCAAAATAATATTTTTAACTACTTCACCACTAAATTCTAAAAATTTTCTAAATTCTTCACCTCTAGACTTCAGCTGTAAACTATTTTAATATATTGGGGAAAAAAGACAACTGAAACAATCACCCATTATGTCCATACAAATTAAGTAAACGCTGGCATTACTTCCTGATTTTTACTCTTAGTCTCTATGCATACAAAAACAAGGTGGGATCAGGTTCTCCAGGCTATTGATCTCTTTTTAACTACTGCCAACTTTTTTTGAGCCGTTTTGCCCATCCCAATCAATAACGATTTTTCTTTCCTTTCCTGTAGCTAAAATGTTTCATATTTTAATTTTCTCTATCGGATTATTTCACTCGACATCAAAGAATTAATACAGTACAAGGTACAGGCATGGCCTAAAGAAAGCTGTTTGCAATCAGAGAATCACTGTCTGAACTGCTAGTGAATTATCCAAAGCTTCATCTTCAAAGGATGTGAGGATATCTCATATCTTCTCAAGAAAGAGATTTTCCATCTATATATAAAGATACATTTTTGCCTGTAGTCTTCAAATCTCTGGTGAAAAAATGATGGTTTATCCACCCCATATTAGATAAGTTCCAGTTATTTTGATGTGCAACTAATTTGTTTTGTTTGGTAGCTGTAAACTAGGAGAAGCAGCTCTGCACTTAAAAATGATCCTAATCAGTGGTAAAGTCGGTCACAGTAATTCTTTTTCCTGATGATTTGTGGATCTGAAAAGAGAGGTGCTGCAACTCTTAAGAAAAAAGGCTTCTCCCAGGTCTTTCCTGCTTCTGCAGTGACTGAATGAAATTAAACCAAAGCTTGTGAAACTGAATGTAGTGTTGCATTTGCCAACATGCAAGTCTGTCTTTATCTATAGATGGCCAAGGAGTCCATGGCGTTTGGTTCCGAACACGGGCACAGTGCCATGAGCTCCTGGTGACATTACTGACATGCACATCTGCTCCGCGCAAGTCAGAGCATGCCCTAACTTCACAAAACTTTCTGAAGAGCCCAAGTTTTATAAACACCAAACAAGCTCAGAGTGGTCTTGAGCTGGAGAATGGAAGGCCAACCTCATCATGCTCCCGCACTGTCATTCTCACCCGTGAAACATTACCTTTGGTGGGCTGCCAAGCGAAACAGAAAAGCCTTCATGTGCTTTCATCTCTAACAGTGGAAGTTCTCTCCTTCAACTTCCATTTGGGTAAACAGGGCTCAAAACATCTCCCATTTCCATCTCTATCAGCTACACCTCTTTGAGGGTTGTGCAGCCTACACTGTTCCAAACCAACTAGCCCCTGTGAAATGCATAGGCTGCATTCCTCATTGCTGCCAATGGAAGCTGAATTGGTTGAGCAAACTGGGCCAATATGGTATTTTTCCTTAAGGAACTTAATTTTAAAACATATTTATATATAATACAATATCTATATTACATAGTTATTATGGCAATTTTTCTCCCATGCCTCTTCTCCCCAGGCTTCCTCCTCACTTTGGTCCCAGTCTGCAAAGCTGCACAGTGCACCCTATGAAACGGGAATGCAACAGTTGCACTGATTCATAAAATGACCAAGACAGACTGTTTTGATGACACTGGAGAGACATGCCAGTGCTCCTCCTGCAGTTTGAGGAGAAAGACCCCATCTGGGAGAGCTTCAGACTCCCTGTGGCCGTTGGAGGATCAGACTCACTGTGCTACTGAATATCCCCACCCCACCCCAAACATACAAGAGCTTCTCCATTAGGCACTCACTATGGAAAGTGACCAGCATCAATGTTTCAAGACACTGCCATTTCTGAGGTTTCATTCTCTTGATAAGTAAATTCTTCTATCCTTAATGCTGAGGTTTAAAATGAAGGCCTGGCTGAATTTCAGGGCTTTGGTAACTTGAGCAGAGAAGAGATCTAGAATTGCATTCCCTTACCTTCCTAAACAGAATGATCTATCTAGGTCAAAACGGAGGTTATTGGCATCTTTCCTTAGTGAAGTGCAATAATTCCCGCAGGGTTGCTAACAGAATATCCTGTTTATTTTTCATAGAGCCTTCAAAAGCCATGAGCTGTGTTCTGTAGATTCAGTCATTAGGCATATCTCCGCTTTACTAATTCTGTACACACAGAGCTAACTACAGATACAAACATATGCAGGTTTTTTGCTGTTTTATCTGCAGAGCTACTGAAAATGCATACATGAAAATTAAGGAAGAGATTTACATTTAATACCACTTTAAAATGTGTGTGCACGTTGCTGTAGTTGAATGGGAAAAAGAAAGACGCCCATCTCTGGCCAATAATTATGAATGGCCTAATTCACCATTTTACAGCAGCATAGCAACAAATCTCTTCCAATAGGAAGGCACTGTTGAGTTTGAAAGTCTGCATGCAGGCACCTCTTAAGAATTGTACCAAATTTCCACGCTGTGTAAATTACATCTAAAATATGCATTTCTAGGGCTGCTTATTAAGCAAAATTAAACCCATATCTGTGTTTTATTAACTGTATTCTTTACAGGGTAGCCCCTTGTTGCATGTGTAGCATAATTAAAATTCATGCAGCTTTGGCATTCCCCAGTCTCTCTGTGTGGGTGGACTTTTTGAAAAAAAACATGCCTGGGTAACCTGATAAAGAAAAGAAAATACCTTACTGCATTTTGCTCAGTTTCTGTGCAGGGTAATTCTGTTTACAATGCATGAGTTTATATCTATGTTTGGATGCCTAATAAGAATTCACATGGCTACTTTAAAATAAGCTATTCAGGGAGAGAGATCTGGCCCTAAAACAGCAGCAGAGTACAAGAACTGGCTGGCTTTCTGGGCTGTTCTCGCACAGCTGAGCTTAGAGCTGACTTGGCCTTTTAATAAACACAGAGGAGCCTGCATCACCTGATTGCTATATTGAAATAATTCATTTAATGGGCCCTTCACTCCCTTTTTTGCCTTCAAAGATTCAATTAAACAAAATTTGCAACTCATCACAAGAAATATTTATTAGTTTAGCTGGTGTCTTTCAGACCAGCTCCAGCCTGGGGAGAAGCTGGGCCTGTCTGGGCGTTAAAGTAAGGGGCAGGTACGCAGTTGGCAGATTGCAGAATGAAACCACTATTGCAAAAAGCAGGCCACAAGCAGCACCAGCACAACAAAACCAACTGCAGCCCAGAAAAAGAAATATTTCTACTAGGATTTTATACATTCACTTTTTTTTTTTTTTTTTCCTTTTTAAGAGAAGATTTTCTACTTAGGAGGAGCCTTTATTTCTCTTTGTTGACTTGTAACCTACATCAGATGGAGGCAGGGCAACACAAGAAAGCTTTGCCTCACTGACAGGAACTGTGGCTGTCTAGAAATGAAAGTGTTGTGAGGCATTTTTCTTCAAGAAGCCTCCTGTATGGCTGAATAGACTTTTGTCTCCAGGGTTCTGGAAGCATCTGCTGTGATCATCTCCCTGAAATAAAGCCTGAAAAGGAGCAGTAGCAGGGACCATCTCAAACTGTTCCCATATACAGAGACTTCCCTGCAGACAGGTCAGTGCCTGTCCCATATGCCAGAGCCAGACCTGAGGCTTTTTCAAGGTGGGCTCATCACAAACCTGTTTTTATCACCTCAGGTCAACAGTCCTGTTCATCAACCATTCTATCATTGCCCTCCCCAGTGGGATTGGGGCATGAAAAGCTGCTGTCCTTGGAGTGATACACTTCAATTGTGGCTTCATAAGTGGCAGGAGTCCAAGAGAAAGGGCCTGCAAACACCTGCCCGATGACAGATCCCACAGAGCACTTCAGACATAAAGGCAGTGCAGGGAGGAGGCCTCGCTGAAGGATCTCCCATCAAGGCGTAATGGACACTCACTCCCCTTGCAGATAATCTTGTGCAAGGCAGAGCCAAGAGGCCACCCTTGCTGAGCAAGGGGCACACAGACAACCAGCTGCTCCAGGCTTAGAAACATTCACCTACACAAAGAAAACTCAAATATCTTCTTGCCTGTACTAGAGCTGCTGAATTTAAAAGACAGGACAGACAGCTGCCTCTATTCCTTTCTTCCTCCCTCCACCTCCTGTTCCTCACTGGGCTTCTCGTAACACCCAGCAACTTACTCCATCCACTTTCTTAGGGACTTTTCACCCATGGCTACCCATCAGGTCTTAAGCCACAAGAACTACAAGAACCTGGAAGAGGAAGGAAAGTGTGGACTTGAGATTTCACTCCAGGTCTTAGGTCTGCATTCACAGTGTGTTAGAAAAAGACCACATCCCTCATGCTTTCAATGCAGAGCAGAAGCTTGAAGTGAAATAGGTGGAATAGCCACCACCGAACAACCCCAGTTGTGAGCCTAAAGCTGAGTGCACACACGTCATGCCCCTCTCTGTCTAAAGCAGAGGCTTAGTCCCCAGACCTCAGGATAGTGGCACTTTTAGAACAAGACAATTCCTACCCTTCTCCCTAGAAGAGGTCAGCCATCCCCACTGTTCTCTTTGAATCCTATTTGATGACAACCTGTAGCCCATTTTGGCCTACAGTTTCAATAAACCCAGGCCCCATGGACACTGAACCTGTTTGTGACTGGATTTACATGTCACCTGCATGAAGGTGGTGTGGTCTGGGTAGAGAGGGGAGCGTGACCCCACAGTGTAGCTTCAGGCCCAGGGTCTCCAAGACGCTGGGCTCAGGAGGTCTGAGAGGCTGCCCATACATTTCCCTCTCCCTGGGAGGAAGGAAAACTCCTCATGTTGTAACCATACAGCCAGACACCAATTTCAACCAAAACCATTTCCAAGTGCGTCAGGAAAAGCCTTTCAATTTAAAGTTTCTGTCAAGCTGACTTTTCTGAAAGTCAGAGAGATACTTCCTGATTAGATCTTGGCTCAGGCAAACCAGCCCGATTATGTGATTGAGAATGATAAAAAAGAGGGAGAGAGAGCGAAATCCCTATTGTGCTCCTCCAGCAGGGCTGTGGGACCATCTGCTCCACAGCAGGTCAAGGCTTGCAGATTGAAGACATCCACCTCCGTAATGCACCTTTGTGGCACTGGCATAGGTCAAGAGGTGGAAGAAGGGCCAGAAGCTGTCAAGGAGAAATACCAAACTCCCTCCAGATCCATAAATCTGTCTATCTGCACATAATGGATTCTGACAGACCTAAAGAGGCCATAGAAACTTTCCTGACCCCAAACTTTGCTTGTCCCTTCATCCAGCCTCTAAATCCACAAGCCCAGGATTTGCAGCCTGAGCTAGGTCGTATCTCAAATCCTGCTGGCTCAGCAGAGCAATGCTTCACTGGGGCAGCCCATGGCTCTGCCACTCAGCAAAGGGTGCTTCCAGTTTGGAGAGCTTGGAAGAAAAGCAGCAACTTCTTTCTTTTGTGGAAGAAAAGCAGCAACTCTGACAAGACCTGGTACTCCCACTGCCATCAAGCTCTGCAGTACAGGAGTGCTGGGACATTAATCCTGCCCTAAGGATGCCTCTGAAGTTGCATGCATTCAGATTGCATCATACTTAACAAAACCTGCTTATTTCTCCTGCGTACTGCAAGGGCATACTCAACCCTAAATGTAAATGGGAGATTACAGCTGTCATGTAGCCAGGACAAGGTTTGAAGACTCCCTCATCCCCTGCTGACCTAAAGTGCTGGGTAAAAAGGATCTGGGTGAATACATTGCTTCCCCCACAAACCTCTGGCTTCCAAGCATACCTCTTGCTATTTGCATTGTAATTTATTTCCCTCCCCAGCAATAAATCAACTCCTCTATCTCTCCAGCAAAATGAAATCCCATGTCCTCTTTCCCTGGACTCTCAGAGCTGCTGCAATCCAGACACCAATAAAGATATCAGTGGTCTGGAAGGAAATCTAAGTTTGCCAAGGATACAAAGAGTAATGCAGTAATAATTAATGATCGCAGTAAGTTTGGGGAAGAGAATAAACTGAACTGACACGGAAACTGAGTTCATAGAAACAAGTTTCCTTTTAACACAGCCAGATCCAATCTCTCGGGATGAATTGTGCAGTCTGTATTACTTCAAGACTGGGCATTTTTTTTTTTGCCTCTGGGAAGCATTGACTCTGGGAATCGGGAACCATGAGAGAGATTCAGCTAAGAGGAGCTTTCTGCACAGAACTGCAGCTAGAAGAGCCCAAGCCCATGCGTGCATGGATGGAGCAATAGAGAGAAAAATGAGCAGTGCTCTGTTATGTTTGTACCTAGTGCAGCAAACACCAATATCACAAGAGTCACAAAGTCCGGTTGCCACGCTTCAGAAGTGGCAGAACATAGAGGGACTGAGGACTACAAAGAATATGGATATGGTGAAAGACATGAGCAGTTTGGTCTCCTGGTTGCAGCAATAAGCACATCTACAGGGATTTGCATGGGGTCACTCTTGAAAATGCTCTTGGTACTCACCTGTATTTAGCCTGTTAATTCCGTGGCCACTGATAGTTTGGTGTTGCTGAAAATCTGGCCACAGAAGACAAATGATTGAGATCCTCAGTGTCCAAGAAAATGACAGCAAAAACTTAGCCCTGACTGATAAATCTCTCACCTCTCAATAAGAACATTTTTGAAAGGCGGGACTGTCTCAATCCAGCAAAGTCAGAGTGAGATCTGGAGGCTGTAAGTCAAGGCAAGGCTCATGTTTATTATTAATATCAAAGGTAATTCATCAAGAGAACAACATGGCAAGAGTTATGATGGATTTGCTATCATTTCACCCTAAGAGCCAACCTCTTTCAAAAATAGATGAGCTGATACCGCCGTGCACAGGGTACAAGGGACCCTGGAGAAGTCACCCGTGTACTGAGCCAGCAGTACCTTCATCATCACTGACAAGGCTGGCCTGATGGTCTGATCTCTGATCAGGGACCTGCAGCACTGTAAATCCCACAGCTCCCTTAGGAAGGCAGCTCTCTACCACCCTCAGATGAGAAAGGCTACTTCTAACATCTCCAAATCCCACTTAACTACAAGTTTCTTGCCCTATTGATTATACCTACCACAGAGGACTTACTGGGCTTTCTCAGTGCAGTCCTGACTTGAGTTATGCTGGAGACCAGATTCATAATCACAACTGGTCCCTTCTGCCTGGCTTCTGACACTCACCCAGCGTTAGTCCATATTAGAGCTAAGACAAACAGAAATCCACTCTGTAGAAAATTTTGCATTCGAAGTTACATTTCTTCCCCATGTGAAATGAAAATGAGACCTTTTGAAGCTCACTATGAAATGCCAGAAGAGAAGAAAGCACATCGACGTGGTAGAACTCACCACCAACGTGATGGTCTCACCATTGTCCAGACCAAGTCTCTCCTTTTGCAGTAGGCAGAGCAGTGAAACTTGGCATTGAAACCCCTGTGCAACGTGCTCTTCTGAAATGACTATTTCCCTTCTCCCTTGCACAGTTTTGATAAAGTGGCATTTTTCAAGGGAAAAAAGCACCACTACTGATTGTTTGGCTACTCCTTCTTAGTGCATCCATCACAGCCTCCCAGCCTGTACCACTCACACGTGTCTCTCTGACATGAATTACAGTTCTGGCCTTTTCTGCTCTCAAACTGCTGAACTCCTGGTGTGCCTAAAGCAGAAGATGCAATGGCTGTTCTAACTGCTTTCTATGGCTCTTCTGGGGCTTTGCAAGAACAGCTTTTGGACATGGACAACCCTATTCCCTTGAATCCTTTATTCATGACCCCTCTACAGCTTCTATTTGGACAAGAAATTCCTGTACAGTGTGATTTCTTTCTTCCTCTCTGGCCATGCTTGCCTGCTGTCCCTCTTCATATGCACATTTCTTTTCTCACTTCAGGGACAGAGTTAGTGTCCCTTTGGTCTCATTCCATCACATAACAGAAAAAGCATTCCACTAAAGGGCTGCTGAAGCCTGCAACAAACAGGTCATTGACTGGACTGGGTGTCTGGAGACTACCCCAGTGAAAGCAGAATTAAGCAGAGAGGGCAGTGCCTTCTATGTGTCATGGAGAAACAGGCAACAGACTCTGCTTACCCATAAAGTCACGGTCTAAAGCATTCCCTGTTGAATGCAGCTGGGTCCTACAGGATGAGAGGACAGGATCCCTGAGTTTCCCTTTCTACTTCCACAAAGAAGGCTGCGAAGTAGGAAATGCTGCCTTCCCACCACCCCAAGGGCAGCATCAGCTTCCCCTCCTGTGACACCCAGCATGTCGTCCATGGCTTATCCTTGCCACCTGCCCCCACAGCTTTTACAGGAACCCATGGGCACTCCTGCCCCTGCACAGGGGCAAGGGGCAGCCTCTGATAATGAGAGAAGCTGGCAAGGCAGTCAGCAGCAGTCCAACAAGAGATGCTGTAACATTGCCAAGTGTTGTCAGATGCAGGGAAACTCACAACAAGAGCTTTCATCTTTCATTATGATTGAATGCTTCTGCTCTAGCCTGTTGGAAATACCATCTCCTCAGATGCAATGGGCTCACTGAGGCTCATGCAAGGTAGTATAAACCAGGGGGGCAGGTTATTAGCATTTTCTTTTGGCAGAAGCTTATACATAAGACTAGCTGTGCTTGGCAATTGGAAAATGCACAAGTGTGGGGGTGAGGAGCTTGAATTAAAAGCCACTTAAGTGGGTACTTGAGTAATTATTGGGAGGCTTCTGAAGAGACATTTTTGTCAGTAATTAAGGAGAACATGGCTTTGTGCTGGGTACAGGTGGCAATATGGCAAGAGAGATCCTCCACACTCCACAGAGAGATGACCAGCTATCCATTAGCTGCAGAGGCATGTTGGGATTTTCTGCCCAAAAAGCATCCTTCACTCTTGAAAGAGGGCCAGAGCAGCAAAGGGGCTGAAATCCTGATATTCTCACAGTCTCAGATTTTCTGCACCAGGGAAAAGAAGGCACAAAGTTATTTTTATGAAACTGCCTAGTTCCTGAGGTAGCTGTTCTTCAGCAGAGTTAGGTCCCACTGGTGTTTCTGTCCACCAGAGGCCCTGTTTCAGCTCCAGAGGCTCTGTATTCCTGGGCAACCTCCCCATACAAAGGAAGTGAAGCAAAACATGCTGGGCAGTTCCAGCCTAGAGGAGGGTTGGCTTATGCTGCCTGTCTGTGGCTTGGACCAGCGTAGTTGCTATCTGTTTGCAAGAACGCTCTCTCTCCCCTAACTTGTTTTCATAAGCCTGATGCAAGCTTTGTCACTCATTTGCTTGGCTTTGGGAACTCTTCTGTTTGCTAAAGAATGCCAATAACACATGTTCCCTTCTCAGTGTTAAGAGGCAAACCTATTATTTCTTCAGTCCATTAGAGTAGGTACTTCTAGAAACTCAGATGCTAAACTGGATACTTCTAGTGCCTCTAATACCCACTTCAGCCCACCTCAAATGCTGTAAAATGTGGGGTGTAAGACGGTGCCCTCAGATGAAAAAACTGATTTGACAGGGAAGTGACTCAGAGCTACTTTTCAAGCCTGCAGTGACGAAGTCTGGCACTTAGGAAATTAAGTGTGTAGACCTGTAGCTACCAGGGCAGTGTTTGTCTACTCATTAAAGATGCAGGTAAAGAATCTTGAAGACAGTAGCAGTAAAAAGAGCATATGCAACACAAACGTGTCCTTGTGAAAGAGCGTAATTCATAGACACTTCATTACCTTCAACAACTTTGAGGTCCTTGCTTATTCATCAGCAAGTCTTAACTGCCATGAGCCAAAAAAACGTGAGCTGGGATTATCAAAATCTACATAAATGAGGCAGCCTTCCAGATCTCACTGATGTCCCAGGGATCCTCCCCAGAAGCTCCAGCCTCAGCCCCTTACACCACCAATGCCCTGTGTGGGGTGTGCAAGAGATCCCTGTGCAGCAGGCACCAGCTCTCACCCCAGTTAAACATGCCAGACTGACTCCTACAAAGTTCCCCTTGAAAAAAAACCAGTTGACATAAGGAGACAGACATCAGAAATTTGTTCTAGAAAACACTACATGCTACTCTCAGCCTTATTATTTGCACATGGGTAATAGTTCCAGCTATTATTACAATTGTCTCACTCTTCTTCCTTGACTTCTGGCACAATGTAGAGTCTGAAAAGTCTTCTTTCTCTTTTTATTTATTTAATCATTTGACATGGACTCTATCAACTTAGATTTGACTCAGCTTTGCAATTTTATGGGGAAAATAAAAATAGAAAAAAATATGGAGAATTCATAAACCCTCAGTAAAACAGGAAACATGCCCACAATATGTGCAGCTTCAATGAAAGCTTTTCTTTTTAAAACAAAGGATGCTCCCTTGTGTTGCTTGAAACCTTGGCACTAGAGCAATTAAGAAAGTGAAACTGGCTACAAACTAAAACAGAATGGACATCTTTCATAGATCTTCATTGCTGAGGCAGAAAGAAACATAAACAGGGCATAATTAACAGCAGTCAGAGGACAGATAAGCTGAAGGACAATGCTGGCTCAAGAGGAAAGAGGTAGAAACTGGCCAAGAATAAATTTAGACTAGAAATTAGACATGGTTTCTAGCAATCAGAGGAGAAAGACACTTCCAACAGGACCAGTGGGCACATTGCTGCTCTCATCTTGCTCCTTCTGTTCCAAGGAGGCTTTTTGTGCACATTTGTGAAAAGATTATGTGACACAGCCTGCAATAACATGAGCCAAGAGACCCTTTCTCTCGTCTGTAGCACCAATACTTTTGGTCTTTCAAAAAATCTCTTTTTAATACTCTAAGAATGGGGACACATTTGATGTGCATTCGGTAGGGTTTTTTATTTAACCTTTGCTAATTGATCTATCTTAAAATATATCTATACTAATAGCCTTGCACATTTAATTGATGAATTGAAGTATGCAACAGCAATTATTGAGTGCTTCTATTTAGTGGTGTCATTAAATAAAGTGAAGGCAAATAAGATCCCATAAAATACAAATGGTCTTATCTAAGAGTTGTTAGGGATGCAGTGACAGAAGTGCATTCAGTTAAGTGTTTATATTGTTACCATCACTCAGACATCAGCTCCAAAGCTAATCTAATTTTAAAGCCACTCCTGCAGATCTTTGCTATTGATTGGTGCAGCCTGCAGAGACACCACTCTCCACAAACTCATTCCAGGACAGGGAAGCTCTCACATGTGGGGTCCCCTGGCCAGCTGGTACCCACATCTGTCTGCACAGGTCTTTTCTGCTTGCTGGATAATTTGAGGATACTCAGCATCATCTGGGAGAGGAGGATTCTGTTGGCAGGGTGAGTTAGGAACAGATGTACCCTCAGCTCTTCACCTCACATCTCCACTGACCAGGATTGCTGGTGTCTTGACTTAGCTACTACTCAGGCTAAGTGAAACATATGTTTATGCCTATAATTTCTGCACTGAACTGCTATAGTGCCAGTTAATGTTGTTCGGAAATGAATTGCTGCTGCATAATGTACAGAACAACAAATTCACATTAGCTACATATCACAAATCAGATAATTACCAACCAAGATATTCGTACGCGTGCTCAACCTCTTATACGATGTAATAGGACACTATCAAAATAGAGCTCACATTACAATGACAGTTTTGGCTTCTGGCACTTTGGCTTTTACTGTAATAAATTCTAATTTTCTGATTTTTATCTGCTCCTCCCCCACTGCTCCTAGTGATGTAGGAATTATGATTATGCTAGCTCTACAACTAGACTGCCTGCTTTTAAAGCAGCCTTTCTGCCTGATTCACAAGCACAGCACTGAAGTATTTGAGACACAAACGCTGCAGATCATGCTCAATGCCAAGAGAAAGCGCAAGCTTTCTGACCAACTTCACTGCAACTGCCACCAGACCACAGAGTGACCAGAGGTGCGTGCCTTCCTCCCCCCACTGCCGATTCCTCCATCCATGCAATCAGGGTGATGAAGGCTTTTGTGAGCCTTCCTCATGGGAAAGCTTGCAAAGACACTTCCCTGAGGGGCAGATGGATTTCAGGGTGGGATTTTTCACGCAACGCAGGCAAGAGGTGCTGATGGAAAGCCCTGGCTTTCCTCATGCTCGCACAGATGGAGCTGTCAGGAAGGGCTCCCCTTTCAGAAGGGACCTACACTTCAGCTGACACCTCTGACAGCATCTCCTCTGCTAGCAGCTCAACTTCTCCACACCTCAGAGACCCCATCATATATCTCATTCCCTGCTGTGAGGCCATAAGGAGAGAGCTTGGCACAGATGCTGCAGAGCAGCCTTGGCCCCCCAGCCATTCTCACCCCCCTCACCAGCTCTTCCAGCATGTTTACTGGAATCCTGGATTTGCACTGCAATAACTGACAAGGTTGCCACCTTGCTTCACCAGGACTTCATTTTTCAGACCCACAGTCCTTCTCTGCCCCCAGAACCATGAGCTCAGCAGCCCAGAGGCAGGGGAGGTTGAGGTGCCACCAGACAAGCAGTGGGAACCCACTAATCCTACGCAAGCCCACACTTGCCCCAGGGCCACACCAACAAAATCATTTTGAGTGGTAAGAGACACATAGGCAAGAGGGAAGCCCTGCCCTTCCAGTGTGCAAAACAGGGATTAGTCCTGCAGCCTCCATCCAGCTCTGGGGAAACACCAGGGCTTCACAGAGATGTTTCCCACTCAGAAAGATCCTTTTCCATCCTGCATAAATAAGAGAGGAATCCAACTACAGCAGCATGACTAGAGTAACTGTGCCTCACAAGGTTATAGGATTACAGCTCTCAGCACATACAATTTCAGAAAATTTCTGGGCTTTTTTTATGCATGTGAAGAGAGCGCAAAATAGTAAAATACAGTGTTGCATCGAGTTGTCTTCTTTTCCTACAGTGAATTTTATTAAAAGGAAAACAATATTGGAGTCACAGAACTATTTTATTTTATTTAAAATTAATCTTGTTTCTTTCCTGTACTATTTAACTCTTAAATGGTTAGTCTTGAGGAAACTTCAGAAGGTTGTAAACTTTCCCCTGTCTTTGGGCAGTGGGAGGAACTACAAAATATCTTGGAATGTGTGTCTCCTGGAAAAACTGGAAATGCAATTAGATGAAGACCTGGAAGAAAACAAAGCTCCCCAGGCAATTTATTTTTGGACGGAGGGTGGGGGGTTTCTAAAATTCGGAAAATACCTCATTTTGCCTTTAAATATAACATTGGTTTTTGTTTGAGGGCATCATGGTCACTGCTGCACCTAAACCAAAGCTTTCCCAGTTTTGTTTCCAAGGGTCTGTGGGTTAGAGCAAGCCTATTTTTTTCTTTGTGTACGTAGAATAGTTTGGACTAGGTATTTACAACTGCGATCAGAAGGGACTCAGTTAATCCCTGTTATAACGGAGGTAGACAATCCCAGGGTACAAGGATCCACAGACTGACACATAACAGAGGGGGACAGAGCCAGGTGTGGGGGCTAGAAAGGGAGAGCACTGCCGTGCAAGGTCACCAGACCACACCAGAATTGCTGCTGGAACTGAGCCACAATACAAGAATCACCAATGAAATGAGGGCAAAACCCCGCAAGTTTGAGTTTCTTTTCATCAAGTTACAATGCTGTTCCCCTGGCACTGACCATCTATGTCGAGGCACACTTGCGATACCCTATGCAGGAACGTGCACTTTGTGCTGTAAGAGACGCTGCAAGTTCTCAGCCAAACCCACGCTTGTGATACCCTATGCAGGAACGTGCACTCTTTGTGCTGTAAGAGACGCTGGAGGTTCTCGACCACACCCACAGGGATTTAAGAAAATTAGGATAAAATTCACTGCCTCCTTACATCAGTCCAGATTGGGTGTGCACGCCTAAATTTACAAGGGAAGGACACCGCTACCGACCCTTATCTTAAACTACGCCTTTTCTGAAGCGTCCCTCTGCCTCCCTTTCTTTATTTCCATCGTTTTTAAGGGCTGCGAGCGGTGCCCCCGAGGGCCCGAATGCCCGAGCAGGAAACACGAGCCCCATGAAGGCGCTCCCCTCACGGGCCCGGCGGCTGCGGAGCGGCAGCGCCGCCCAGTGGTGCCGGAGCCGCGCGCTCACCGCGGGCACAGCACCCGGGACCGGCTACAGACCCCACCCTTCTCTCCACTCCAGAAGAAAGAGAGGAC
>VZRF01005175.1:223698-248327 GCA_013396875.1 Vireo altiloquus | reverse complement strand
AAAAAAATAGAAGAAAAAAGAAAAAAAAAATTAAAGGTAAAGGCGAAAAGGAGAATATCTAAAAGGAAGGAAGAAAATGGGAAGAAACAAGGAAGAAAAAAGGAAGAAATAAGGAAGAAAAAAAAGAAAAAAAGAAGAAAGAAAAAAGGAAGAGAAATGGAGAAAAAGGAAAAAAGGAAGAAGGAAAAAGGAAAGAAAAGAAGGAAAAAACAGGAAGGAAAAGAAGAAATATGGGGGAAAGAATAAGGGGGAAGGGGGAATGGAAAAAAAGGGAGAAGAAAGGCGAGGAAGGAAAATGTAGGGAAAAAGGAAAGAAATTAAAAATGGAAAAAAAAAATAAAAGCAAGCCCTAGAGTATAAATGCAGAGGAATTTTTTTACAAGGACCTGAAAGGCCTACATTAATAAATCAGGACTTGTGCACACACCAGCGCTCTCACAAGGCACAGCGGAAGCGCTCCCCTTGCACAGCTGCTGGGCCGGGCACACCTCGCTGCCTGCAGGGCAGGGAGCCGGGGCTCCCGCACGCACCGAAGCTGCCCCAGGAGATGTACCAGGGGCTGGGACTTGCTGGAGGCTCAACTGGAAGGAAACGGAGCTGCTGGCAGCCCGAGATGCTCCTCTGAACACCAGCGTTTAGACGCAGGGGGCCGGACCCGCCGGGGCAGCTCCTGCCCGCAGATCCGCAGCCTCCGGCGCCTTTGTGCGACAGCACAGGGACAAGGGTGGGGCTCCTCGCTCAACAGAAATTTGAAATACACAATTTCGGCTCACACTAGGAAAACAGCGTAGCCTGGAAATCGGTGAAAGGGGAGAGGTATGCTCAGCGCCTAGAGAGGAGGGGGCGGAGGGGTTTGGCCACGCAGGACATTCCCGGCGCCCCATCCCTCCGCAGGCGCGCTGTGTCCCCGCGGCAGCACTGCCACCTGGTGCTCAGGGACACGCTCACAGCCGCCCGGGCGACAGCAGCCCGTCCTGCCATCCATCTGCGTCACCCGCCCGAGCCCACACCCAGTCGAGGCCGTTTCCAAAGGCAAGGTTTCCCCCAGCTGTACCACGGCTCTGCCCCTTGCCCGGGGCACCGCTTGCTCCCAGTGAGGTGTGGCAGCACTGCGTTGTTCTTAGCCGGGCTTTCCCCTCCGTGTCGCAAGACTGCACTCGTGGCAGCTCTGCAACAAATGCCCAGGTACCTTGTGCTGCAGGTGACAGGTCGATGAAATTATCTCCACGTTTAAANATCAGTCCATCTGTAGGTTGTGAGAGAATTTAAAAAAAAAAAAAAGAAAAAAAAAAAGAAAAAACATCGACATGTGGTTCAACCAGTCCATTGAATTTGTGACATTTTACAGTGCTAGTTTGAAAAAAAAATTGGAAGAACTGAAAAGAAAGAAAATTTATTTCTCTGCAAGTCAAATGCCTGTTGTTTTATTCACAGTGCTTTATTCTAAGTCTTTTTAACAAGTTAAAAACAGAGTGTATTTTTTTTCTGTTGGAGTTTTGGACAAGTGTGACAAGTCTTGTTCCTTCCCTCCAAACTTTTTGGCACTGCACAAAACCCCCACATGTGCTGTTCTCCCAGCACTAAGTGAAACTGCCCTTTGCACCATGCAGCCTTTGTGCTCCGTATCTAGCAAATCCCAGTACTAGAATTGCTTGCTGCTAAATGTAAAGGTCTGTAACTGACGCTGGAAATGCCCACTTGCTTCCACACACCTTGCTCTGCCTTACAGATCTCAAAAATCTGAGTGCACACTAGGGCCACCTTCTACCCCTGCTGAAAACCAGCAACAGGGCAGAACAAATCACGTGTGCAGAGCAGCACCCCGCAGTGTGCCTGCCACACTGGCCAGGGGACAGCACTGCATAGGAGACAGGGACTATCAAACTGCCATAGGCTGACCAGAGCCTTGGAGCGGCGTCATTAAACACCCTGGCCTTGTTCTACGGGTAATGAGAGAGAACAAATGGATTCAGTGCTTCTTTCCGCCCCTTACACATTTCTTCTCCTCCTGCCTAGTCCTGGTCACTGCAAGCCAGAACTCATGCAAAAGTGGCAGCTTTTTTTTAGGCAGCTGCCTAAACCTGGACCTGCAGTTTTTTTTGCAAACAAAATTTACAATGGAGGCAGCTTTTTCCCCTTTCCCATCTGTTTTAGAATAGTTGTCCTATACAAAGATGAGAGGGGGAAGCTTAGGTTCCCCCTGAACCTTCATTTTGAACACCTAAGCCTGCATTTTGGCTGCCTCAATATACATCCAGCAAACTCTGGGGAGCATCTCTCGATATACTGCCAAGCTGTAAGGGACACCGCTCACAGAGATGTGCTAACACACCAGCTCCGGAAATTACCACCTGCAGGGTAATGTAGGTGCACAGGTTACAATGAAAAACATTAGCTAACTAGCTTGGCCTTAGCTGTATTGCTTGTTCATTTGTCTGCAAGCAAGTTGTGTTCATTTGTCTACCGCTAGATCTGTTATTCATAGCTATTTGTTTATGTTGCCTTGAGCAGTTCTCGCTCTGTCAGTCATGCAAGCCCAACATTTGTGATGTCTCCTATAAAATAGGAAATTAATGTAGAAAACAGGCTGTATACAGTTTTCCACCACAGCATTATTGTCAAGCACTATATTCCATTTTAACGGAATAAAATGAGTTTTGCTGTACTGGCTAGTTGCTCGCCTGGGAAAAGGAAATTTCCATCGTTCCCTTGGTCTCACATCCTGACTCCACAGCAAGAATTGAGAATAGATCACCGGGGCAAATCTTTTAAGTTGTTCTTTTTTTTTCCCCCCTCAGGAAACAGATCTACTCAATATTTGTTCCTCAGATGATCTTTAAAACTTGCCGAAAATGAACAGTAAGAAAGCCACAAATGTAGCTATTCCTGTCTGAATACCCACTTCTCCTACTCAGAAAAGTGTTGGGTATTGCTTCAGCTCACCACAGAACAAGTACTGCAGAGCCTCGGTTAAAATGAACTTGTAAAAAGCAATGCCTTTATACTGCTATCTGCTCTCTGACGGGCAAATGCATTACAAAGTGTGAATGCAGCAGTCACTCATATCTCTGCCCTATTTAAATAAATCTTTGAGGTTACCTTGCCCAACAAAATCCCACTGATAGAGCCCATTATTTCTAATGCATCACTGCTTTCTCTCCTGGGTACTATTTTCCATCCCAGTATAGCCTGTTTATACAATAAGGCATTTCCTGCCCTGGGAAACAGCCTTTGCAGTGTCATTGATCACAGCAAATAATACGCACATGCAGGATGCTGCAAAGTCTCAGTGGGCCAACACCAAGCTCTCCTCTTAACAATTGTTCCAAAAGGTTTTGTTTTGAACAAGGTGTCAGAACAGCCTCCTGCGTATCTGCAGCACAGCCCTGGGCACAGCACAGGTATAAGATTAACTCAATTTGGGAAAAAAAAGAGTCAAAAAGAACACAGCTATTGCTCTACCTTGTTAGCTTTATGCTAGGAGAAGTAATTGAGTTTTCTGTGGGATTGTTGCATTTTAGAAGATTCTTCCCATTTTCTTGGTACTAATTACAAAGCCTTTGCAGCCAATGCCTGTTACACCAATGTGAACAGCATGAAGTGCAGCCACTTTTTGCTGGAGCTGGACCGTGGCTCAGGCACATGATGCCCCACCAAAAGCAAGAGGTGCAAATGCTGTTCCTACTCACTGACATCTGGGGAATCACCTCAGACCCAGAGAGGGCTGCTAGCAGCAAGCCAAGCCTTGCTCACATTTCTCCTGCTGCTGCTGTGTCTGGTGCTGGCAGCCCCAGTGCCATGAGCTCCTGCGTGCTCGCTGGGGACAGGTGACAGCCCCAGAACCTGGCCTGCAGCAGTGTCACCTCAACAGCAGGACTGTAGGCACAACACAAGCCAGCCTTCCTAGGACTCATTCAGGTAGGAACCACAGCAGTATCTTTATCACACCTTGAATACAAGCTGGCTGTGGGCTTCCCGCTCCTCATCTCACCTTACAGTACCTGAGCCGACGGTTTCTCTCTCACAGCAGGGAAAAATGTGTCCTGCAGAGCAATAAACCCCTGGTTCATCTGTGTGTCTGCACAGCTGGAAGAACATGGGTCCAGGACAGCCTTGCTTTTTGCAACACAGCGCAGCAACCCGGGCAGGCTCTGGGGGTCCCTGTAGGCTGATGCTGTGTGCTCGTTGCCTCTGCGAGCTCATGGCAGGCTGACAGTGCTCTAGCTCCCCCCAGTGCCTGCCTCCCCCTTGGGGAGTGGGGTACCGGCCTGGCAGGAGCTGCCAGTCTGACAGGCTCTCGGGGGGCTCTGACCCAGCATGGAGCAAGCCCCTGTCTCACTGCTGTGGTTGTTTTCCTACGGTCCCACAGGCACCTTCTTGCAGCCAGGGAAAATTCAAAATGACTCTTAGTGAATAATTAATTGTCCTCATCCTGAATCATCTTTAATGAATGAAAAAGCTGGAAACCTGCTGGGCACAAGAACATGGCTCCGTGATTGGAGCACAGATGTGCATTTTGCATTTCTGCACGTGCTCTTAGATAGAGATTCTGGGACTGCAGGTTGAAATCCCTGGGCATTTTCTCCTCTTGGGACCCAGAAACCAGAAGATGCTGCAGGAGAAATGTTTGTTTTCACTGAAGATGTCACATGGGTCACAAAAGGGGCACGGAAAATGCATTTCCTGTGGAAAAGGCATTTCTGAGATGGGTGCAGAGAGAACAGTCCAAAGAAAACAGACCGAGCTTGGCAGATACATTAAGTGACTTCTGTTTCAGCACAGGTATTTGGAGCTCCCTGAGCCACGTGGACAGGGGACTCTCAGCCACCCACCAGCTGCCATCACTGCACTGGTTCTGCAAAAGAGGGTTAATCTGTCCCTGCCACCAACGCTGCAGAGTGCACGGCCCATTTATCCCTGCCTGGGCTGCTGCAGCTCTGCCAGCTCTGCCAGGGATTTGGCTGCTGACTGAGAGTCCGAGGCTTAGGGGAGGGCTGATGGGGGTTCCAAACCTGTGCAGCATTCTAGCAGAGGCAAGTGTTCAAAAGGGAGCAGTGAATTTCTTTGCATCTTTAGAATACTAAAGATACTAATTTAAGCAGCAAAACCTGCCTATAGGAGCTCACCTTCCCCACCCAGCGCTGGGCTTTGCAGGTGATGGCAGCAGCCCCAGAGGCTGTAGGGGCAGAGAGCAAACCCACTCCAGTCCCCACCCACATACAGCTCACTGCAACCACAAGAAGCATCGAGGGGATGCTGTGGCTCCTCATTAAACCAGGATAAGGAAGGAAAGGCCTTGGGCACAATTACCTTAATGAAGCTGGCAGCTCTGCATGCTAACAGCACCTGACGCCTGAGGTTTGAGGTGCAGCTGCACAAACACTACCAAAAGCACTTCTGGACCCCTGTAAAAGCATAAGCACACAGCAAAGCAAATACCTGCCTGAAAGGAGCCTGGATACCCACGCTGCAGAGCAGGTGGTGAGTTTGCCTCTTAATTAAGCATATGTTCGTGGAAAGCATCTGTGCACTGAGAAGTCTCAGTCCTTCCCGGCTTGTGCAGAAAGTGTCTGTCCCTGCCAGCAGCTGCCTCCCAGCTGGGTAATAATATGGGTGGCATTGGCCTTAATGCCCATGGGAGACCTGCATGGTGCTGGCAGACACAGCACAGACAGCAGTCAGAAGGTGGATGGTGTGGTTTTATAGAATTTCTAGCCTTCATAAAGCACCAGTGACTTGCAGGTGATGAAAAACTGCAAACTACAGAGGAAAAAAGCGCAGTGACTGTTCTGGAGAGCAGAGAGAAAAGGAACGCATGTTCTGCCTGGCACACATCTTTTGGATACGGATTTTGTTTGTGTTGCACGTGGCTGCAGGTCAGGCTGGCGAGCTCAGGTAGCAGTGTGACATATGGCAAGGAATGTTTTAAAGCGGTGGCTGCTCCCACCCTGCTCAGACCCCGTTTGCAGGCAGGAGGTGAGGAGGCTGCTCCTGCATGGGCTGAGCGAGCCGTCGGCAGCATTCCATCGGCTGCCGCGCTGCAGGATTTTCTGCTTCGTTATGGAAATATACCAGGACACATTCAAGTTCAGTCTGGCTGTCACAGGACATTCTTCAAAACTGGCTTCATGGGCTTCTCTTTCCTGGTCACCACAGGAATTCACCGCAAATACTCCCCACCTGCATCTCTGCTCCCCAAATTGTACATACTTTCATTCCCTACTCTGATATGTACATATTTCACAGTGTCAGAAAAAGCAAAAAGAGCATAGAATTTTGCACAAGTGATGCACTGTGATAAACACACAAAGCACTTTAACAGGTATCACAGAATTACATAAAAATGCTCTTTTCAGTTCCTTATTTTGTTTCACTCCATGAATATTACAGTACAAACAAAAACCAACAGCTGCATGAAAAGTGGAAAATGGGCTGATATTTTAAGGCTGTGGATGCCTCCAGGTGTATCTGTCAGTCTGTATCACTAATTTTCAAGCTTGCTGAGGGTTATCATTAAAGAAAAAGGCCCACACCATGCATCTAAACTAGGCCATAGTTTGTAAAACTATCTTGCAGATTTGGATATGTATCTCTTGCAAATCTCATGAATAAACAGAAATTGAAATCCAGTAAAGAAACAGTAACCTCAAAGTTAAAAATATTTTATATAACAGACTTTGGCCATGCTTTTCTGTCATGTGAAAATATCTGACATTCCCTTCAAGTGGTAGAAGCTGGGCACATCAGGGGCTTGGCTGAAAATAGCTGGGTGCTCAAAATTTTTCTATTCTAGGGATGATCACATTAACTGGAAGAATACTGACTATAGTCCAAGACAGGAGTAATCCTGGTGTTTCTTACGGGATATAAGTTTAACTGGAAAGTCCCATGGAGCATGAGTTGAGATGGAATGTTACTGAACCAAACTGAAGGTATACTTGAGCTATTGGCAGGCACATCTAACTATGAGCTATTTATTTTGAATGACAAAAATAGCAGAAAATAAATCAAAATGCTTGAACTGCAGAATAATTTATACCAGCACACTGGCTGTTCTGGGTATGTGCTTATGTGATGAACATACCAACAATGTTACTGCTGCTGGACCTAGCTAGTTTAAAGAAAATTATGCAAATCTCTGCTCTGCAAGTCCACAGATTCACTACAAACATCCTAAAGGGAAAAAAAGACTACTACTACAAGAAAGGTGGGGAGAGGTACAAGTCCAGTGATTGCTAATGTACACTCCAAGAGACGGCATCATTGTGAGATGTTACTCACAAAGGTGACTCACCCAAGGAGGGGACAGAGGTGACAGAGCTGTAAGCCAGAGCTCTGAGCTATGCAGTGTGAGGGACTGGTCAGGTCTCAGTGTCTGAGACTCCAAGGAGGCTGTCACTGCTGACTTATGACCACCCAAAGCAGCATACCACAAGACTTAAACAGAGAGAGGTGCAACCATCACAACTGAGGGGCAACAGCAAAGTCTCTCCTGTAACCACAACGGATCAATACTCCCAGGTAACCCTCAGGTAACTAATGTGTGCTGCTCTCCCGGTGGGACCGCTCAGGGTCAAGGGAGTCCCTACCCCACCACCCAGGTCTCTATCTCTTCTCCCATTATCAGCCCCTTATCAGTGCTTCAAAGGGCTCCAGTCAGTTGCCAAGAGCTGTAGGTCTGACAAAGATCCTGCTCCTGGGGCACTGACAAACCTCTTCTCTACCCTGCGTGCTGTTCAAAGGACTGGACCACACAACAATTATCCTGTACTCCTGTCTTTCCAAAACATATCCCACCCTGCCCAAACTGGGGGGACATTTCTGCTAATGCTACCAGGCTTAGGACACAGCCAGAGAGAGCTCACCCCAGACACTACAGGCAGTGGGAACACATGAACAAATATGTACACACACACACACCTGCCGTTCATTTCATGACAGACTGCGATTTGTAAAGCACCACTGCTCCTACATCCTCAGACATTTAGGGAAAGACTTTTTCCATCAGTAAAAATGCAACCACATTTTGCCAGAGGAGAATTAGATGTCGAAAATACCCTATGGAGAGATCTTTTTTTTTCAGAAGAAACGTCACCTTTTCCCCAACAGACCATGATGTTTATCTTTGTTTTTTTTTTTCCACTTAGCAAGTTTTGGTGTCATGGGGAAAAAACCAAACCCAAACAGAAATGTTGTCTTCTCCTGGCTCTTCCCTCTACATCCTGCACTAATTTCTAAAGAACTTTTTGAATCTTTGGGAGCAAAGCCAGAAAGCATCCCCCATGCCCTGTAGACTGCTGGGCTCAAATTATTTAGTGGATTATCTCTTTATGATTAAAGGATTTTGGCTCATGTTCAGAGATGTTACAGTCCTTCTCATGAGGGGTCCTGTTTACTAAGCTACATCAGCAACTGATGCAAGTATAAATGCTTGGAGAAAGAGGGACTAGGCACTAATTTGGGTTTTGTCCAGTATACTCCTGTGAAAAGCTGTCAGGCAGTGGTGGGTTTGGGCATAGGTTGGCCACAAAATAAAGGAGAAGCAGTCATCAACCTGATTTTTTATCTCATCAATGCATTTGTTTCCTGAAAAAAAAAAGGCTCATGTCCAAAAAGGGTGTAAGAAATAATTGATTCCAACAAAGTTGTAGAATTGTAGAGTATTTTGAGTTGGAAGGGACCCACAGGAATCACTGAGTCAAGTCCTCGGGGACCTTTGGGTAGAAGCAAAGGCAAAAACATATATTTGTACTTCTGATGCATCTTTTCTTAACTCAGCAGCTGTTCTATATAAATATTTATCCTATGACTCTGGCTGCTCTGGAGGAATACAATAAAACACCATTTAATAAATTCACTCTAAACTAAAATCAAACAACGTGCTGCATCTACCCAGCTTATGAGGAGGACTTTCAAGCCTTCCCTCACAAAACCTGGCAGAGGTGGGGCACAGCTGCTGTCCCTGTTATCCTTTCAGTCTTGTCACAGCCCAGGGATTTTCTTTGCAAGGCACAGGGCATGTGGGCAGGAGGAAGAGGGCTCTTATGCTCCAGAGCACCCATCTTCCTGGCTAACACTTTTCTAGCCCTAATGGGATGGGATTCATAGCACTGCATGGCCTGAGCTTAAAAATAACCACTGAAGGTGGTTAGAAATATTTATGCCTTTCAGCAAGTATCTTGCTTCCTTCCAGGCTGTGTATGAGCGATCTCCTGACGCAGCACAGAAACATCTTTATTTTAGGAACAGTGTCGTCACCCTTTTCACAAGGGCCATCCTAAACCTGATCAGGTGCCTTTGCTCCACCATTTGTCTCAAATGCCAGGCTGATCATGCAGCCCCAGTGGCCAGATTGCTCCAGGCTGCCAGGTTGGCCAGGTCTCCACAGCCCACTGCTGGATGTAGGGTGGGGTTTTGCTGGGGTCACTACGTTGCAGGGATAAATACAGAGACAGGTAAGTGACCTTGGTTTGCTTCACCATGTGGCCAAGTGAAGCTACTTGTGAGAGCCTCCACCTGGCATTTTGCATTTGTAACCATTTTGCCCTTCCAGTGGGTGGACAGAGCTCCCTTTAAGATTCAGGCTGTGTGCTGGTGAGCACTCCAAATGCGTGAGAACTTGCATTTCCAATGGAAAATGAAAATGCCCGAGTCACCATTTTATCATGTGCTGAATAAGAACAAATTTATTTTTTTCATGCCCATAATTATATGTTTGGAAGGGGCTGGAGCAGCTCTCAGAACAAGAAGGGAAGATGCTTGAGCAAGCTCTGCTGATGGAGAGGGCCTTTGGTTGGACAGAGCAGGGGGAAGAGCAGTGCTAGGGCCAGCAGAAACTGATGCTCCCTGGCAAAAAACATGTCCTGCTTGTTCCTTTCCAAAGTTCTTCCTCACAGCACAACAAATGTGTGTGCTTTGGGAAGGATCAGAAAGACAGGGTAGGAAAAAAACCAAAGATTTTGATTGGCTTGGGGGACTTTTGGAAAGGGTACTACATATTCCTTTTAATTAAATCAGTCCCAGTGTAGGCCAGAAACAAGTTAAGTACAAACAAGAACCATCTTCCCCACTTAAAATACATTAACTTCCCAGCATTTCCTAGCTAGCAGACAGGCCAGGATTGACATGTTTCACATCTCATCCATAGAAATTGTTTCTTCTCAACAAGGAGACAGAGCAAAGAAGGAAAGAACAAAATACCTTGCTGGTATCATTCCTGACATACTGTTGTATCTGGGTGTTTGTTCTTGGCAGTTCAGTGCCTGCCACATAGCACGATCCCTCCACCAGGCAGCTGTCAATACTGGGAAAATTGAATTTACTCTAAATGAAAGGCCACGGCCAATAAGCAATCATGCAGTGCGTGCTCTCCATCTCATCATTAATGAGCCAGGGGATATTTGTCTTCTCTGCACTGCCATGGTTCTCCCACCTCTGCAGCTGTAGGTCTGAGTCACACCCCGGACTGGAAGGTACACTTAATCTTTAGATTTCACTTAGTTGTACCTCAGGATGGAGAACACTTTGGGAGCAATGAACACGATGTGAATATCACCAGGAGTGGGGTAGTGCCCCATCGCTTCAAACCCAGGTAGATGTGGGAGTAGCTGTGAACAGGGGCAGTTCCTCCCTTTCCTCTCCCTGCCTCAGGCTACACCTTTCTTGCCGATTCCCTCCCGACAGCAGTAGCACTTGTGTAGCCACACAATGACTCGGGTAAGGCTAGTTTGATTAAAAATAATTAATTTTTAAAATACCAATAATAAGAATAGGTTAGTTTCTCACTGGCTTAACCCCCAGCACCAGCATAGGGAGGGAATATGAGTATGTGCTCACAGAGGACAGATTCACAAGCTCATTCCCTTCTCTTACTCAGCAGTGAAGCCACTGAGGAACTGCTGCCTTGAAACCATGCTCCTACAAAAAGGACTCTAAGTCAGCTCAAAGATGTCTTGAGCTGACATGCCCTTCAAGTCACTAACCTGAACCAGGTTTCCCAGCTTCCCTGAAGGGAATACTCTAGACACTCATCTATCTTACCTTTGTAATTCATCACATGTTTAAAACAAAGCAAAATGAAACAATCCCACCTTGTCACCAATAAATGTCCCTTGCAAGCACAGGTTTCCTCAGGAGGGAGTAAGAGACCTGACAGATGAGAGCTGTAATCCTTTGTGCATGCCTAGAAACTGCTTAAATATTACTATGGCCATTTAAGAGTCTACAGAGATGCCAGTGAGATCTGACTCTCTAAATTGCAAGATCAACAACTTAGATGAAAGAACCTCTTTCAAGTGGACTTGAGAAGGAAGCAGAAGGGAATAATCATTCTCAGCCTTTTAACAAACACCTGAAAGTGGAGAGGTAAGAGATGAAAGAGATGTCAATAAACATATTACCAAATTAAACTTCCATGGGTAATATTTAGACATCACCGAAGTTGGCACCTTCAGAAGGAGAGAGAAAACAAATCAGAAAAAGACAGAATTCTCCAGCAGTCTGTTCTCAGATGGCGATTTCCAGTGGCAATCATGCTAATTGCACACACAAATTAGACAAATGATCATGAATGTATTCTTCAAAATCAAGTCCCATTTATGTTAGTCTCACAAGAGTTGCCAATCAACAGTTTTCAATTACAAATACAGAACAGTTTAGTCATCAAAAAGCAAAAGTATGAAGAACGTACTGAACATGAAAACAATCTCTTCCCTCTCCCATATTTCTGTAACCAATTCCTTCTGAACATTTAAAAGAATATTTTCTATTTACACAAGAGATAAAAATACTTTGGTTTAATGATGTCTGCTCATCTTAAAAATACAGAGATAAAAATGTAAATGCACAATACAGTATTTCAAGTAGCTTTGATGGGGTTATTATCAAAGTATGAACATGGCTATCAATCATCAGACATACTGACTGATACTAGTATTTTTCATGGGAATGTAAATAATTGTTTCAAACCATAATATGCCCTTTTGTCATTAAAATCACTTAGATGTTATAATTCACCTAGCTTGAGCAATGAAAATACAGTCTGCTTTCTTTCTCTGAATAAGCACAGTTTTAGCAAATCACTTAAGCACGGGCTTAAAATTAACTAGCTGATTGAGGTCACAGCCCACTTTTCCTATGCATTAGCACACTGCTGCAGGTAATGTAGAGAGGATAAGCAAACCTCAAACAGTGAAAAAAACCTTTTTCCTCTGAAATCTGCCTCCTGAGATATCGCCATTAACCTTTAGTGGGCAGAAGCCACTAACTCTGAGCCCTTTAGAGAGCCCTCTGTGCTGCTGCTGATTCAGTGTTAGAAACTTTCACTGAACAAGGCTCTCTTTGGAGGAATGGAAGGACAGGGCACTTGTTATCATCACTGAGCTATTCCAGCTGCTGGCTGGCACTTGCTAACGCTGCAGGCCTGGGCTTACCAGGTCATACTTAACCCTTAGAAAGCAATTGCCTTCATCTGTTTCTCTTAATAGGCAGCCAACATATATTCTCCCTGGTGAGCTGCACTCCTACTGAACGTTAAATACTTTTACATGAGAAATTTGTAATGCATGTGCTTTTAATGGGAGCTTACTGAATGGCTGGGAGTCTCAAATGCCTCTTAAAGCACAAATGAGGAATTTCAACCGTACTTTAAAATTCTCATGGTGCATCTTCTACTAAATACTCAAATTCCTAGGCCCTTTCCCCAGTTCCAGTGTACAGACAGAGTAATATTAAACAGCTTTGAGACTTACAGTCCTTCCGTTGTCCACACAGGTCCTGGATTAGTCCCACAGGTACTTTGCAAAGAAGACAGCATTGTCTCCACAGTACAGACAGGCAACAAGGCAGAGGGAGGTGTAGTGGCACCCAGGGCAGAATTACATGCAGGTACCCACAGCCTAAATGTCAGATTGAGCAACTCTCCCTGGCTTCCCCTACACTCAGTGGAGCTCTTTCAGTGCAACCAATGGGGTTTAAGCTGCAGCTCATCTCACCGTGCAGATGTATACTAAAAAAGGAGTTGGGTTTCCATGATCCTTGTGGATCCCTTTCAACTCAGGATATTCTATGAAGGGAGCTCAGTTATGCCCCAGGTATCTTGGTTTCTCTCCTCGGGCTGTGAGGGGCAGCATCTCACATCAGAGTGGAAACAGCTCCCCCACACTTGCTCTGGTCCATGGGCAGCCAGCTGCCAGCACAGCTCCTCAAGCAGAACAAGGCTCAAAGCATCCAAAAGCTGAAATGGTGTCTCAAGGTGATCCCCCCACGCTTCGTCACACAGAGTTTCTGGCACGGCCATCCTCATCTCCTGACGTGGCTATCGCTGAGGCTGTGTCCACCCACAGCTTGAGATGCCACTTTAATCACAAGCTTGTAGGGACTGACAGCTACAGAACTCATCATTTGGCCACAACAGCCTACTCACCAGGCTGCTTTCCTTTCTGTAACCCACATGACAACTGCTGTCTCTCCAGCTGAACTGACTCCACTGGTTTTGAGCCCCTAGGCATAAAAAAAAGCAATGCCTTACTTGAGCCAAGTGTGTGCCATTGTCCTCCTCTCGCTGCAACAAGCATTTGCTAGAACTATGAATGGTTTAGAGATCGGCAGCAAGAAGATCCAAGACTCTTCAAACGGTGAGAGACAGCTTAGCAGGAGCATGTTTGTGGGCTCTGCAATCACAAGTACCATGAGAGGAGGATAGGATCTGTTATTCACTATCTTGTTCAGTACTAGGCCTCTAGAAAGCATCAACCCAAGCTAGCAGGAATCAAGTTCAAAACAAAGGAAAAGAGGGGCTTCTTCATGTAACAGGACTGAGGAAATCCTTTCCACAGGACACTATGATGCTAAAAATGTACGTGAACTCAAGGGGAGACTGGTCAAGTACACAGAAGGAAAATCCATTGAGAAATTTTACGTACATTGAACCATGTCTGGCTCAAAAATAGCTAGCAGCTGGGAGAGCATTTGGGGTACACACCCCATTGCTGTTTTCTTACTTTTTTCTAACTGTTTGTTGTGGATAGAGAAAGACCGGGCTAAATGGACACTTCATTCTGGCCCGGATTAATTGCTCTCATATTTTTCTGTTAATTGATGCTACCTCCCTATGTCTTTCTATTGGTAACCTTTTCAGAGAGGTTTCCTTTTTTATTTTTTTTTCAAATAATTCTCTCCAGGCTACACTCAACCCAGTGAAGATCTCTCCCTATAACACAACACTGTTGTTGATAAAGCAGAGATGAAGTAGGGAGTAAGGTACATTGGCTCTTAGCCTCAAAGCTTAACAAGCGATTATGGAAGTGCTAAAACAGACAACTGTCCTTTGGCAGTTAGTGGAGCAACATGTGCTCGCTGAGTAACAAGCACATCATTCCTCTAACGTTTAATCCCAGCAGCATCTTACCAGCCAAATGAACAACACTCCCATAAATAACAGAGATGCCTTTCTCTCTTCCTCAACACTGTGCTGTCCACCACTTCTAAAGACCAGGAGCAACGAAGCAGCAGGGAAAATCTAGTGAGTCTGAGACTTGCAGTGAGTCTAGAGCTCACAAGAATGAGCAAGGGGACAGAAGAAAAAGAGGAGCGATGCTTCTGGGCTGAGTGAGCAGGATTTACCAGTCCTTTGTCCCTGCTCTGGGTGAGAATTAGACCTATAACTGTCTTCCCAGCACACTTCAGGGCTCTGCATTTCTCTCTCTGCACCCTGACAGTCCCTTGTCAAAAAACAGCTTTCTTATTGAAAACCTTTTCTTCAGTGGACATACACATAAGCAATGAACTCTCTCCACTGGGCAGACACAGCCTTATGCCAGGACAGCCCTTATCATAGTCCCCAAGAAGCACCCGTGGCTATTCCACAAAGCAGTAGCTCTGTCTGGATCTTTCTGCCAGTTTGGAGTTTGTTTTTTCCCCACTACTAAAAAAGAAAAGCCTTTGTTTTGGGTATTTTTATATTTAGCAGACTATTATTTAGAAAGTGTATTTCCTGACCCCTGGGAGGTGGGAGCGTCCCTTGCCAGACAACATGTTAGACAGAGAAGTATCGACCCAAAGGGCACGAGCTGTGGATGAGTAGGAGAGAAGCTCTCATGGGAGCACTCTCAGCAAGACCCACCACCTGCCAGAAACGCCAAACAAGTGCAAAATTCATTCACTAAAGTGTTTCCTCAGGAAAGGACATGCTCCCATTTAACTGCCCTCCTTAATCACGCTTCACACACCATCTGAACAAATTTGATTGTTCTAACTCTAACCTTTTCTAACCTCAAAAACAAACCCCCCAATCAACCCTAAAACACACTCACATTGCCTTCTTGGCCACGGTGCTGTGAACGAGCTGCAGGGCAGAAAGAGATCTCCAGCAAGATGTTGTTAAGCTGTTTAGCAGGAAAGGCAGGGCAGGAAAGGTGCACTCCATTGCTGAGCAGCCTGCAAGCATCTGAGAGCATGATTTATATTCCCACAACTACCTCTTCAGGTTAAGGGTGAGCACAGTAAAGGATCATCACAGAAACTCCAGCAAACACAGAAACAGAGGAAAAAGCCAACCAGGTTTCTTTGTCTTATCCATTAAAGGTAAATTACAATTAGAGAGGAACACCCAAGCACAACCACAGGACATTAAGCCATATGTGAATATTTATGTACATATTTGTCTGATCAGCCAACTGAATATTTACAAAGATTATACCCTGCCTACACTGAGCATAAACAGCTGGGGAAATCAGGTGTTCAAAAACAACACGTAAGAGTCCCTCCAGCCTCACAAATACACCACCCAGGATACACCTATGCTTTTTCTAAACTCAAGCAGCACAGACAAAGGGCCTGGGCACACAGAACTGAGAGCAAGGGGAGCACCACACACTGAGACATAGAAAGGTGTCCCAGTCTGTCAGGGTCTGCACTTGAATTTCACTGCTGTGATTCGCCACAGGTGCCCCTATCTCCACCAACAAAAAGCCACAGAAGAGGATAAACAATAGCAGCACTAAGTCACAGAAACCAGACAAGTAGTGACAGCATGTTGGCTGCCCAGTCCCACCAGCAGTAGAATCATTATTTTCTTTGGTTTAGTTTTCGTGTCACATTGCAACAGAAGAGGAAATCCAGAACTTGAGAAGGAACTTGCAGCACAGAGGACACTGCAATACCATTCCAGTGGTTATCTGCAGACACACCAACGTAATGGAGAGGCTTGAGCATTGTGCAGTAATCATGGACACCTTTGATTCTTGTGCTTTTCCAGTTTGAATGCTCTGTGTAAGTATGTCCAGCTCCACCCCTAACCCCATAAGAAGACTGCTGTTGCCTGTCACTCCCTCCGTACCTACGTTGGATCCTCCCAGCAGACCTCCCCATCCTGAAAATCAGTAAGGCAGAGGAGGGAATACCAGATTGGGTACTCTTGTCCACAAAGCAAGTGCAGCACATTTAGCTACATTTTTAAGCCAGTTTCACTAGAAGTTCCCCTTTCTCCATTCCTCTTTTTCAGTGCTCTCAGCTCCTTATTCCACTCTCATGCTTATGTAGGCTTCCCACTCTGTCCATGTCTTTTCCACCCACTGTATGTCGAAGTTTTGAATTTAAATCACTTCTATATGGTTCTGTATGCCCACACACATGCATTTTCCTACTCCTGGACCTTTCCTCTGCAGTACCCAGCATTTCCTCTGCATCCCAACCCACAGTCCCTGCAGGTACACTTGCACAGTCCATGGCACACCAAAGAAGTTTATTTCAGAAGACAGCCTGAAACAAGAGCTAAAATTTGGGAACAAACTGACTGTTTGTCACAATCCCAGCACAGCGGCTTTTTTTTTTTTTCCTCTCAATACTTTGTCCTATCTTCCAGAGGACCTGCAACCCCAGCAAGTGGGCATCAGGTGTAAGACCCTGGGGATCAGACCAGTGCACTCCTCAGATCAAGGACTCCTGACCTACAGCAAATGGATGCCCCAACTTGACCCACACACAGCTGTGGCTTCATAAAAATGCTTGCTGAGAAACCAGCAAGATAAATCGAAGGGACAGCAGAAACTCCCCAGCTTAGCTCTGCCAGAGCCAAACAATGACTTCAGTCAAGTTGCCTCATCTTACTGTACTTACTGTTGCACCCCCATGTCCTTGGCAGCACAAAGCAAACTGGTGAGGACTGAGCAGTGACTGCTGGGCTATGCACAAGTGAGTTTTCAAGCGAACAAATGGCTGTGGATGCACATTAAAAGCAGGAAGAGAACACTAATAAAGAAACAATTATTTCATGGTTTTTTTAAACAGATGTTTTTCCTATTCTTTCCTCTTATCTAGAACAAACAAAGCTTTGAGGTAACAAATACAATTCCAGAGATAATCCACACTTGGATCCCGGAAGCATTTGGTAGCGACTTCTGGAAAACAAAACAATGATAATGACTCATGCTGGGCCTGGGGGTGGCTAATCACAAAATTAGCAGCAGCTTCCATGCTCCCCAGCTGAGATTGGCTTTGCTGGGTTGTTTTCACAGATCCCCAGGACTGCAATTTAGCATATGCAAATCAGCCCAGCAGCCAATCACAGCCACCATGCTAGAAAGGCATAAACATGCCATTTAGAAAAATGCTTTGCCATACAAAACGTGATTACCTCCTTCCATGCCATTTCAGGCTATGGGAAGAAACACTATTTTTATTATTAAACATTACACATCTCTTTTCCTCCAAGGGGAAGAAGAATTATTTAAAGGCCTTTTAAGCAAACATCTATTCACACAATTGAAAGCTTTGTGCACTATCATTGCATCTGGGGAGGTGATCATCCCTGTACTGGACACTTACGAGGCCACAGCTCAATTCCAGTGTCCAGTTTTCGGCCCCTGACTTCAAGAAAGACTTCTCCAGAACAGAGCTGGAGAAGAGTCTGGAGAACAAGTCCTATGAGGAGTGCCTCAGGGAGCTGGAATTGTTTAACCTGGAGAAAGGGAAAATCAGAGGGGACCTTACTGCTCTCTACAACTCCCTGACAGAAGGTTGTAGAAAGATAAGGGTCAGTCTCTTTCTTTAAGTGACAAGCGACAGGACAAGAGGAAATGGCCTCAAGTTGCATCAGGGGAGCTTTAGATCATATATTAGGAAAAATTTCTTCACTGAAAGAGTTGCTAAGCATTAGAACAAGCAGCTCAGGGAAGCGGTGGAGTCACCACCCCTTGAGGTATTTAAGACATGCAGATGTGGCACTTAGTGGTAGATTTAGCAGTGCTGGGTTAACAGTTGTACTCAATAATCTTAGACGTCTTTTACAACTAAAAAAACTCTATATTCTACAAGAAATCTCATCTAGTTTTCAGACCATGCTAAAGTTTTGATGATATATGTACAACCTGAACTAAAAAATTTAAAACTAGCATCAGTTTGGTAAAAAATTAAACAGGTTATTTCTGGAAAGCAGCAGAAAGGGCTACGGGAAGACAAGCGGCTTGGTTTTGGGACAAAATTCAGTGAGCCAGAAGTAGATCACTCTCACAAACAAAGCAGGAAGATTTAGATTTCTTTAATGAACAGGGCTTTTCATCTGGGAACCGATGGCTGTGAAATACCTCCAGAGGGATCTGCTGGAAACAGAAAACAAGCCTACTGTCAATGATCTGTGGACAGGGAAAACAAGAAGAGTTTTAGGGATAATACATACCACTCATTAAAACAATGGTTCTGGTAAGTATTCAAGCATGTGACCTTAAAGGGGGACTAGGTGCATGCATAGAGTTAAATATGCACTTAGATGGTTCAGTGAGCTGAGACCTGTCTCCCGAAATACTCCTTGGTCTTTGAGTGGACATGACCTAATGATAGTCACACACACAGCTCTTAAGATTAAAGCATCTGCTCTGAAAGTCATCAACTTTAAATATCTGCCTTTAACCCCTGATTCTTTCGTTACTCTTCAAGAGGAAAAACAGCAACACAGAAGACAGTATTTACACACACAGTCATTCAGGAAAACCAATAAAAAAGCTGAAAAATTATTTTATTATATTGTTAGTTAACATTTCCCATAAAGCTTACAGTTTATAATGCATCACAATTGTACACGGTGTTAAAACTCAGACAAACTCTTTTCTTGGTTGAAACTGGGAAGTGAAGGAATTTAAGCTTTATTCCTTTACAAAGCCATGCAAACCTTCAGGTGAGAAGTGCCATAAACCAGCCAACCTTTGCCTCAGAGTACTGTTTATCATCCTGATTACAGGTACTTAAGAAAATTCAAATTACTCTTATTTTGCTTCAACTTGCTCACTCACAGAAAGTAAAACATTTTCCAAATATGATTCAGTATCAGTGACGCTCTGGTAGGACCCAGACAAGTTTCCATATTCAGAAGACTGAGTGAAGATCCAGCAATTCCAGATGCCCATACCCAGCGAGTTCCTGGACCTACACTTCTTTTGAAGATTTATAAAATACTTTATTGCAAACTGAAAAATAAATTCCTGCATAATATCAAAGTCTTTCCTTTGCATAACTACACAGAACTGGCTGCAAGCGCTTTAGAAAGTTATATGCATATAACTAAGTTCATTATCATTTATATCTCTGGAATTTTTGTATGATAGTAACCAAGTAATTTCCCCAAATAAAAACGCTATAAAAAATCATCATTTCTAGCTCAGTCAGAACAGATTTTTTTACAAAGGTCCACAAGCACTATGGGCTTCCAGGAGAGATGCTTACCCAACGTTTGCATGAGAGGGTTACTTCAGAATAAAGGAAAGTGTGGATTTAAAATGCTACAGCTATTCTTGAATAATACCCCAGAGGAGTGCTCCTGTTATAATAAAAAAGATTTTTCAGAGTTTTGTTTAATTCATTTCCCAGGTGAATTAAACTAAATCAGACAGAGGTATTCTTTCCACTAGCATTTAAGTGTCAACAATAGGCATTATCTCAAAACAGCAGAGGTACTTCATTTCCACTGGTCAGTAAGTGTTACTTTTCCAAAAACACAAAACAGGAAGAGAGAGCCTGAGCAAAATACGTGCAGGAACAGTGGCAGAGAACGGCGAGTAAGACACCTGGTGCAGGAAGGAAAATGTGCTGATGACCCCCAGTCAGATCCCAGTGCTTCTCAGCCTGGCGACCCACTCCCAGCTCCAGCTCGGCACCACTAAGCCACCATTCCTATCTCCCACCAGCAATGCACATCCACACTCTGAGCTGCCACAGATCAAAGCCTCTCCGTGCTCCCTCAACTCAGCAAGGAACTGCAGGTTTCATTGTCTGTCGCTTACATACACAGAACTGTTGCTTCCAGTAATTTGAAGCTGAACTGTGTAGTATTTGCTGCGCACTGTAACTTGCTGTTTACTTGAATAAACAGCAGTGGGAAAATTTTCAAGAACTAGTGTATGTAAATAAAATGTAGATGGATGCGCAGATGAATGCACACGCAAACCAAGGAGTGCCTGTTCTGCTCATAAGCCAAATATTCTTGAATATGCAATTGTATCTCCTATGTGTGTGATTCCATTTGCATCTGCAGATGTCTTGCATATGCAGACACATTATGACAGTGCCTCAGATAGTCTCAGGGCAAATGTAAAGATGTGTATGGGCAGCAACAGATTGGCTAATGGCAGAGGCACAGCCTAACCCTGCCTACGTACACAGAATGCTTGATCCTGTTGCCCCAAATATCAAACTTATTGTTGTGATGCCTGGAGAAATATGAAGACTTACTGTGCCAGACATCATTTTAATTTGCCATAAAGCCAGCATCAATCAGCATATTTCCAAGAGCATCTCCAGATTTTACCAGTGTGAGACACTCATGGAAGCCAAGTTCAGGATTTACTTTCAATATGAGCTTAATTTGTACTGAAGGCATCAATTTGCAAAATAGGGACTTAAACTGAGAAGTACTCTTATAAATGTTTGAGAATAGATCAGTCTCTGGATACAACCAAACCTCTACTACTGAAAATAAAGCTGAAAATGCATTGCTGCTGAATGCTGTTGCTGGTTGATGTGAGAAAGATCTGTGGTTTTAGCAATGATGCATCCCACAGGAGAGTCTGTACAGGAGTCAAGGGGAGGACAGGCATGAGACAGAACCACTCATAGAGCCAAATAAGAAATCCTTATGGAGGAAGACTGAAACACTCGCTAGCAGAAATCTCCATGCTGCTATTATGCAGCCTATGGGTACAGGGCCTTTTGCATCAGAGTGGCTGCAAACCAGGTACAGGTCACCCAAAATATTTTTTCACAACTCTATTCACAGCTACAACAACAATACAGTCATTATTTAATGTTTACCTTGAACTTAACAGTGTAATAGCTCTCTGTTTCATAATGTTGGCGAGGAAGCCAAAAGCAAGAAAAAATCTAGACTGGCAAACCACACCTCCTAAGCAAAGGGGAAAAAAGCATTAGCAGAGAAAATAAATCAAAGAAAAAAACACTTAACAAAATTAACTGTGGTTGCACCATCAAGAAGGGAAATATCTCTGCACATGCAATACAATCAGTCAGCTTACAAACTCTGATACTAAGATAACAAGTAAAGCATCTGAAAGATGATACAGAATGTTGCTGTGCTAAAATACTTGTAAAGTTCACAGAAGAATGGGACCCATCTCTTACTCCGCATTGCTATGAATTACTTGCACTTCCGTGGTGGCTTGGAGACCCATTAAGCCCCATTTTGCAAGCTGCTTTTCAAAGAACCACAGCCTGCCCCTGTACAGATGAAGACAAGGCCTGCACACCTCAGAGGTGGAGCGTAAGAAAACAACAGACTAGAGTTAGCTAAAGTAAAGAGGTGAGAGGTCTTCACATAACCGTAACAAAAATCTTGCTAATATTTTTGCTAACATTACAACAGAGCTGTACAGTACTATACAACTACCTTCAATATTTCACTGTTTCTCTTTGAAGTGTCATGCCTTAGCTTCTGTCAGAATCAGGAGTGGTCTAAGGCTCAGAGTCAGCATGACACACAAATATGAATCTGACTCTAAACGTGTGCTTACATCCTTAGGACTTGTTTGCATTAAAGAAAACATAGATATGAGGAAGGCAAAATGCTTGGTCAATCTGTCAGGATAACTTCAGATCAGAGGATCAAGGGCATGTAAGTAGCTCACAGCATTCTGTGCCACCACTGTTGCAGTCCATGTTTCCACAGTCCTTCCACTCCCGTAATTTTATAATCCTTTTGTTGGTTTACATCTCTGAGTGGCTTGACCCCACAGTGCCAGGCTGGACACACCACTACACCTATAGGGTTGTTGCCGGAGTATACACCTGTCTCCTGGGGCATGCTCACCTTTTGAAACAGTAGCAAGAAGTTTTCTCCTCCAGCAGGCCCAGCCCACAGGGACCCCTTTATAGAAGCTTTCATTTTTATTGCACGTTTTTCAAGAACATAAACTCCAGCCTTAATGGAAAATGATAAAATATATTTTAGCATCCTGATTCAAAGCAATAGACCCCATCTAGAGTGCTCAGGCTCGTGGTGGCATAGGGCTAGTACCTGGAAAATAAGCTCAGTTGGAGATAACAATAGGAGATCATTCCTGTAGACCGTCTCCTTAGAGCTCAACATCGGGAAATACAAAGACTATGCAATGCTCAGTTTCATTCATCAGAGCGGGGGAGATAAGAAGAAGCTCGGGCACCACATGTGCATTAAGCACACTCCAGCAAAGGATCCACCTGTAAAGCCAAACCAGCTCCACCAGAAAACTATCAGGACACTATCATTGACTTCTACTTCACTAAAGTTACAGCCTAGAATCTCCCATGGCCTGAGCACCACCCCACTTTCACCAGAAGCTTATTGTTCTCTTTACTGCTCCAGGTTTCCAAAAGACACAAAACAAACACACAGAGCACTACAAAGAAAACTCCATTATAGTTTTTCACTGAAAAGAGATTAGTGTATGTAATGCTTCCAAGTGCATCCACAATTTATTCAATTTATTTATCATATTGTTCTTTAAAGCAGATCAGAACATGATTTGAAGGAATTCTCAGCATTCTCTCCCAAAGATTCTCCTGCTGCCATGGGTGTGCCACAGACAGCAACTTACACACAAAAGTATCAGGGGAAGGAAAAGGCTACTGAGGCATAAATGAGTGGCTATTACCATTAACGTCTTTTCCTTAGCAAGGTCATGAGGGAATCCAGGCTATCTCAGCAACAGTGTTCCCCCAAGGACAGCCTTTCTCTTCAAGAGACAACACCAAGCATTTGCACTGGAGGCATGGACATTTTCCGCTTCTAGGATCAAAATCTCACAAAAAAATCCCAACACAAGCATTAGGAAAGAATACTCTAAAAGACTTCCTCATAAGCATCCAATTAGTAGCTTCTACGAATAAAAACAATAACACAGGATTTCTTTCTATAGACATTTACCCAGTGTCATAGACTGGAAAAGTCAGATTAATGGAAGAAACACAGGTAGCACAAAAGAAACCACAGAAAAACAACTTTAAAAGCTTCAACAAGACTATTCTAAAACTCAGGGATAGTATCACACCAAACCAAGGCACTGATATACTTATTCCCCTCTTCAAAAAGTGCTCAAGGAAAGTGTTTAAGATCAGGCATATTGTTCAGAAATTCATCCCACTGCACTTCCTTCCCATCCTAGTGAAATGCTCTCTCTCCAACAGGCTAGGAGCTGAGAGAGAAGCTGGGAGTCTCCTGGCCCCCCATTAGAAGCAGGCAGGGATTTCCCTTTGCTTCTAAGAACATCTCCACTCAAAAACACATTCAACACCTTCCACCAGAAAAACACCACGACATTACTTCTACCAGAAACACAGAATACGGAGAGCCCTTACAGTGGGGCCAAGCCCAGGGTTGTGTGGGGCCGTGGGCACTCCGGGGAAGGTTATCCTCATATGGGCCACATGGTAACGGAGGCCAGAGTTGGCCGTTCCAGGTGGGATAGGAGATACAGGGGTCCCATACGAACAAAAAGGACCTGAGTGGGCTGCAGGTGGGTTGGGGAACAATAATGACCGTCATGTGTGAGGTAGGAATCGCTGTGAGGACAAAGGACACACGTGGGGGCTCTGTGTGGGTGGGGTCGCCAGGCGGGATTAAGCACAGGGTAGGGTAAGGTGGGGTGAGGTGGAGGCCAGGCCTCGGGCGGAGGGGGGCCGGGCTGGGAATCCAGTGTGTGGGGATGCTGCGGGCGGAGGGGAGCCGGGTGTGGGGTATGCGAGTTACGGGGGACTCAGTCCCGGGGAAGCCCGGCGGGGTCAGCACCGCGAACAGCGCCCGGCCCATCCCGGCCACCTGTGCGCGGCGCCGGCGAGGCGGAGGCGGAGGCGCACGGGAGGACGGCGAGGAAACGGGGCCAGCCCGGGCCGAGCGGCGCCCGGGCGGGGAGGCGAGGGCGGCGGGGACAAGGACGCGCGCTCCCCACCTGGGCTGTGGCTGGATCTCAGGCGCCTTCCACAGAGACACTGCAGCATATGCGAGCCTTTCTCCAGGAGAAGCCCGAGAATCCTCATGGATTTCACTTTGTGGCGCCCTCCCGCTCCTCGGAAAAGGGACCGGCCCCGGAGCGGCCGGCTCTCAGCGGCGGGGCGCCGGCTCCCCTCGCCGCCAAACTTCCCGGCCCATCGCC
>VZRF01005175.1:144147-223350 GCA_013396875.1 Vireo altiloquus | reverse complement strand
ACCCCCCCGCCGCCAGGCCGAGGCCGCTCCGCCGCACCGGGGGGAGGCCGGGCGGGGGCTCTGCCGCTTTTCGCCCTGCCACCGAGGGCCCGGTCCTGCCGCCCCGCACGGCCCCGCCGCGCTCAAGTTGTGCGAGTCCCGGCGGGGAGGGAGGAGAGAGCGCCTCAGCCCGCCCCACCAGGGCCGCCGTGCGGGCTGGGCCGGGCCGTGCCCGAGGGTGTCCCCAGCGACACCAGGCACCACGTGCGGGGCACCGAGCGCGGCCCTGCCGGGGTTCCCGGGGGCTGGAACCACGGGACCCGCAACGTGGCCGGGTAGAAGACACATCTCTGGTCTTAAATCACCGGTGGGTGCGGGTGCCCAGACAGGGGTGCTCCTTTATGAACAAGCTGTAAACGAGGGAGCGTCCGTATTTCCACCTACAAACCCACCAGCTTCCTGCAAAGAGCTCTCCATTTAAATTCAAGGTACCTTTTTACCCATTTTTAAACTATCACTGTTACAGCGCTGCAGACTGAAGTCTCAGTGTTGGTGCTGCACAGAGGAAGGTAGGGCACATATTTCACATGCAAGGATGGTTAGGGAAAAATGCTCTCCTTAGAACTGTCTCCAATTCACGAAATTACACAAAACCCACAACACAAAGCTGGAAAGCACAGGAGCACAGAAAAACTCCTTCGACAAAACAGTACTATCATATACAAAAACCGTTCAAAAGAACTCTTTCACCTGCGTAAACTCTAATACTGCACTAAAAAGCAGCTCCCTCTGGGACAAATAGAAACCCAGCAGAAGGGTGATTTTCTAACTGAATTACCTTGTGCTCAAGCAGGGTTACCTACTCACACACCACCCTTCAAAGCTTTCTCTGCTTCTGTTTCTCCTAATACCTGGCAGAAGTGGCCAGGTGTCTCTGACCAGCTCATGAGATGGATGTTTTTCCAGAGAGTACACTCCAGGATGTAAAAGGCTTCTGGCCAGCACATCAAAGGGATGCAAGAGTGGGGATACAGACTTAGATGTTAACATCTAGATCAGAGTACTAAGCCACATAAACCAGGCATAACAAAAGAAATGCTGTTTAGGTGTGAGAAGGTATCAAGCATTTGTGGCAAAACCAATATTTTTGAGAGCACTTGGAATCTTTCATGCCCTCAGTAAATACTCCACAGTTTCAGTTTTACTCTTTAATAGAAAAGGGGAAAAAAAACTGTTAAAATGCTAAATGTTTCATGAAATGGTAGCTCTTTTTTTCCAGCCAACTCTAGTTCATGTGCTGAAAAATAGCACTTAGCTAGAAGCAAAGCCAGTAGCATACAGTTCATGACTGTTAGAAGGATGGAAGGTATTACTAACTAATCTCTGGGATTCATGCTAAACTAAGTTTTTTGTTGTCTGCTACGAGTTAGGCTAAAAACTCATCAGTCTCTCCATCTTAATTTATAAGCTGTTTTAGACAGGACCTTGCACAAGCACCAAGTCACAGCAAGAAGCTGAAAAAAACTGCCCTTCTCCATGCCTCCAGTTACCCAGATCATTGCTCCACAGCCAGCATGAAAGACTACGGTGCCATGTCAGGGCAGATCCCAAACTGAGACTACAGCTGTTACTTCTCCCCTTCACCCAGAGTTGTCCTTCAGTCCTCCACTACACCTGATCAGCAGACAGCAAGTCTGTAGCCCTGCTGGAACAAGGCCAGAAGTAGCTTACACAGTGAAGCCCTAAAACGGAACTGGTGGTTCTCGGGTGCTTCAGTAATAGCACAAAAAACTAATAGTCCTCTTTCTGCAAATGCATCAGCAGCATGTTTGAGATGAGAACAATTCTGGATCTGCCAGATGAAGGACAGTACAGTGAGATCCAAAGTCAAGGTGCCCTCCTTGCTTAGCAGCCAACATGGAGCTGTAAATGAGGGGGCTCTCATTTAGAGATGCCAGCACTGAAGTGCAGCACTAGGTATGAGAGAAGAGTTGCACTTAGATGTTATACATATCAAGCTAGCATGGGAATGGGCATTTATCACATGAACATGCAAGGGCAAGGGTGTTGGACATGATATAGGTGTTTGTAAGAATAAAAAAATGAAAACGCAACAAGTAGCTGAATTTTGAGACCTCTGTTCATTAAACTAATGCAGTTGTTCTTTGAAAATCTACTCAGAATAACCCATAAAACCACTAATAAAATAATCCCCATTTCTTTGGGGAGCTTCCACCACCTTGCAGCAAGGCTGATAATCCAGCCTTTGTGGGGAACACTCCAAGGGGTCAATTCCTAACTCACATTAGAGGAAAGGAGGGCAGACTCAAACCAGTGAAAAGAATGAATGTTACCTGACATTTCCAAAGATGGGCTGTAAGGACTACAACAAGCACATGCTCTTTCAAGTTGAGTAGGTTTAAGTAAGTTTTAACAGCAAAACGGAAGCATAAAAATGGCAAAGGAAGAACTGTGATGCATATGACTCAAGTGTTTACATCCCACAAAATACTTAGTAATACTGTGTACCCAATTAGGTAGATCTTAGCCCAGTAAACAAAGCTTAAAGAATTTGAAAAGCTAAATGGAGATGACAGAAATCAAGACATTGCTAGATGTGTTAACTCATTTTAATTTGAAAATAAGGTAAACCAAAATAAAATTTATTTCAATGCAGAGAGGCAGCATGTACCCAAACAATACTTCAATGGACATAGTGGTGCATAAATCTCACTATGGCTCCATTGATGACCTTGCACTCCTAAATAATAATGCAAATGCCATCTCCAAAGTTACCGTGAAAATGCTACAGATATTTAAATTTTTAGCCACTGGTAAAACACAGGTATTAGAAATGATAGAGTGCTTGAATAAAAGCAGGGATTGCATTTTCTGGAACACAAAGAAAGCTGTGAAAGCCTCACTGAGGTCAGAAGACATTTACAGAGAACACAGTGCCACATGCGTTTCTCCCTTATTAAATTAAAATGCCATTGGCATTCTGAAGCACTGAACAGAAATGAGAATATGTTTAGGATTATGGAATTTAAATTAATACCTTCTACTAAAAAGAGGAATGTACTGCGCTCTGATCAGAGAAAAATAAGGTGATTTAGCCGACAAGGCTCTTTACTAAGTATTAAAATAGCATAACATGTATGAGTTCGCCAGTTACAAAAGCCAAAAAAGAAAGAAAATCTACAAAAGCTCCAAGAAGAGACTAGCCAGGAAAGGTAATTTCCTTGTGTTCATACAAAGGCAGTAATAATGTTTAAAGGTGCTGGGTCCATGCTGTTCTGTTTGCACCCATTCTGACTGGTAGTTCTTTGAACATTGTCACTGGTACACAGACAAACAGCTTGTGCAGGTGTGCTATATCTGGTTGGTTGGTTGGTTTTTTTGCAAGTCTCTGTGCCCTTATTGTATTTTCTGGCCAAACACAGGCGGATATGATGAGAAAGGGCCCATTAACCTCAAGAGCTTTGTCCAAGCTGGTGCTGATGCAGATCTTGGACCTTGTCCCTCTCTCTGTAAATTTACAAAACTTGCACTTAGTGCTCATTTCTCGATGCTCACTCCATGGGTCTGTATGTGACCAGTGATTGTATATTTTTCAGTGGTGGCAGAGAACTGCTCCCCAACACCTTTCTTTGCAAGAGCCGTTTGAGCAAAGTCTACCAAGGGGCCACAAGCTACAGCCATTTCCAGTGCAAACCACTGTCACCACTGCACTCTCTGGGTATTTCTGCTTACCCTTTTCCCCTTCTTCATGAAGCCAAGTGCTGCTGACAAGGAGGGATGGAGGGGTCTGCTTCAGGGACATACCAGCCACAGACAGCTTTTACTGCAGCCAGCTCCACCAAAGCATGGCACAATCACACCAGAGACAGTGGGAACTGCAGCACAAAGTTGAGGGATTTGCTGAAGATCACACAATAAATTTGTGGACGAGTAGGAAATTATCTGTCAGTCCTCATTTTGGTGATTTAATGAGAGGATTAGCCTCTTCCTGATCAGTAAAAATTTGCACTCATTATAAGGCAAAGATTCTGCTGGAAGCTCTACCATGGATAAAGTATACCACACACCTTCTGAGAGCAAATAGAAGGTGAGACAGAAAAAAAAAAAAAAAAGACAGAGCTTGATTTTGTACATCAGACAAGAAAGATTAATTTCTTAGTTGCTTTTCTGAACAATAGTGAAGAGAAACCACCAACTCCAGCTCCTGCTGGAAAGACTGACTTGGTAAAATCTCAGCCCCTCTAAGCTCACAAAAGCAGGTTCTGGAGCAAAAGAAAAGATGTCCCATAGCCTTGATCATTTAATAGGTTTATCCTCAGACACATAAAAAGCTTATAGTAATGAGCACTCAGGAGCCGAATTTTCTGACATTAAGAAGAAATCTAATATTACATGTAAAGAAGGCTTTGTATATCAAATGTCTCCAGTTTGAATTAGGGAGTGGTTGTTCTGAATATTTTTCAGTACAGTGACACTTCTCTGAACCTGAACTTCTAGAGCATCTCCAAACATTTTGGGAGTAGTATGAGCAGCTCAGAACAGATACTCTGGAAAAGGGAAGACAGAAAACTGTTCCTTCCACCCACTTCCACTGCCCAGCAGACACTCTAATCTACAGGATGTCTCACAAGGTGTTCAAGAACCCTCGATGGATTTATCCCCAACAAATTTTTATACTCATTTTTGGAAACTAGTAATACCATTGGCCTCCTCACTATCTTTTGGCAAGGAGTTCTACAGGTTAATCATGTGGCAGGAAAAAGCTCTTATTAGTTTAAAATTCCTTCTCAATAGTTCCATTTAATGCTCACCTTAACTTAGAAGGTGAGCATTATAAGATTATATTATATAAAAATGGTAATTTTATGTTCTCCCTAACAGTCATGGTTTTATACACCTCTGTTGTATTTCCTTCCTCAATTGTTTCATTTCTGCAGGCACCTGAAAATGCCTAATCTGTTCCATCATTCCCTGGGCAGCAGCTACTCTTCACGCTCCACTGACCTTGTTGCTGTTTCCTGTGCCTTTCTAGTTCTATCACATCTTTTCTGAGACAGGATAACCAGAGCTGTACACGGCACTCAAGGTGCGAGTGCTCCAGGGGTTTCTAGCACGAGGATGATAGTTTCTCTATNGCTTCTATTTGCTTTCTGTACCTTTTTCAATAATTTCTGCTTGCATCTGCTGAGCTAGCACTTCCAGAGAGATTCACACTTTCTCTGTGGTCTTTTTCTAGTGAGGAAATAAGACCCTGGTAGCACCCCTTACCATTAGTGACCATAAATTTTATTTATACATACATATATAGTATTTATATACTTGTATATATAATTTTATACACACACATGCCTATATATTTGGGTTTCATCAGTGGGTGCATTACCCTGCACTTCTCNTGACCTTGTTGCTGTTTCCTGTGCCTTTCTAGTTCTATCACATCTTTTCTGAGACAGGATAACCAGAGCTGTACACAGCACAAGGTGCGAGTGCTCCAGGGGTTTCTAGCACGGCAGGATGATAGTTTCTATTTGCTTTCTGTACCTTTTTCAATAATTTCTGCTTGCATCTGCTGAGCTAGCACTTCCAGAGAGATTCACACTTTCTCTGTGGTCTTTTTCTAGTGAGGAAATAAGACCCTGGTAGCACCCCTTACCATTAGTGACCATAAATTTTATTTATACATACATATATGTATTTTTACATACAATAATTTCTGCTTGCATCTGCTGAGCTAGCACTTCCAGAGAGATTCACACTTTCTCTGTGGTCTTTTTCTAGTGAGGAAATAAGACCCTGGTAGCACCCCTTACCATTAGTGACCATAANCGGAGCAGCTTTGGTGCTTCAATGTCTGTAGCTTTAGTTTCTCAGGCATAACATGCAGCTTCTCTACGCTGTTTTTCTTAATTAGCACGCACAAGGACAATTTGCCCTTGAGCTCTCTCTCCTTAGGGTATCTTTTATAATATGGTTGTAAAGTCAGGGCTTCTGTAAGGGCCGCAACAGTTAGTTCAGCAGATGCTCCATGTCAAGAAATCTTTCTGCAGCTCTTTCCTGTCCACTTCTGTTTCTCTGACTCCAATGATTTTGTCTCTTCTTCATTCCCTCACTTTTCAAGATCATTTAGGAGCATGTCCAGTACTGCACAGTTTAGTCTCTCTTCACTGGCAATTTCCCCACTGATAAGACTTGCCCTTTTTTCCTTGAAGAAAACACCCAGTGAAGGAAGCACTTTAGAAATCCAGACTTCTGCCTCACGTTTATGCAGTTGCTCAGGGAACATTAAGGAATTTGGGAGGATGTTCCCCCCCCAAGAGCCATGCAGCCCCTTACCCAGATGACCAAACCTGACTGCCAGCCCCCCACAGGATGGGTGCTGTGATTTCTTGCAGATGTAGTTCATGGCAAACTTTCAGATGTTGCCACATTTGTCCTTTGAACCTGGGTTGCAGAAGCACCTCCTAGGTGCACCTCCTTGATGGGTTCACGTCCCCTGCCAGCTGTGGTTGCTGTTTCATATCTGCAGCCTGTCCAAGGGAAAACACGCTGGAAAGGCAGAAGATCTCCCCCGCCTGCCAATCCCTCCAGGCTCAGAGGTTATGAGAGAGGAAAGCAGATTAAAGGGCTGTAAGGCAGCCAGCATGGGGATCTGACCCACAGGCCTCCAGTAATTGAGGTTATTAATCCACGGTAGGCAACGATAGCTTTGCCTAAGGCATAACCCAAGTTTTGAGGGCAGCAGATCACAGTTGAGCCAGGCTTTTGAGGTGGGCAGCAAGCCAGCCTGCTGGCCAGCAAAGCTCCTGGGCTCTACCCACCGACAGCCCCTTGGCTCCTCTGCTTTCAGCAGGCAGCCACCAAGGCAAAGCCAGAGCTGGAACAGGTGCAGCTTCCAAATTCAGGATGTGCTCTTGGCTTTCCCGCCAGTTCCCTGCATGAAACATGAACAACTGTCAGGCCACTTTCCTCACCTAGGAGTGTGACCAATCCACCCACCTCACAGGGAAAAGTTGTCAGGCTTAATAAAGGGGATTTTCTGAGGGTAAAAGTACAATAGACCAACCATGTGAGAAAACATCTCCCCTTCCCCTCCAGCAAACTCACTCCTAATGTTCCAGAGGGCATCTAAGGTTGGGAGCAGCATCTGTGGAAGCACGAGCCTCCCCATCTGCCTACTTCCAGTGACACTTACAGAGCCTTTTTCAGTTGTCTAGACCTGAAATGTATTTATTCTGGCATGCTAGTACAACACATGTGGCACAGCCTCATCAAGACAAGCAACTACTTGCCTAACTGCCTGCCTTGGGAATGATGGTACAAGAAATGCTTTCTGCTCCAATTCATAGCTGCTCTAATGACAGAAAAACCACTACCAGGACGCCATGGTTCAGACCCTCACTCTAAGTGGCCACCATGGCTGAAGAGTGCATGGAGACATGTCTGAAACAGATTTCTCTGGAAAGACCACTATTCTGGAACATTCAACTCCCAGCACTGGCAGTGTAGCACAGCTAAGGTTGTTTATCAGACCTACACACAGACTTGTCCCTGCAGGTTCTGAAAAGAAGAAAATGACAAAAGCTAGGTATTAAATAATAATATTACAGTGCAGTTATAAAGGGTCTATGTAGGTAAAGGAAAATTAACGTTTCAAGAGATTTGAAGACAAGAGTTACAAGACCTTTATAAGAGCCACCCTTGAAATCCTGTCGTGTTAAGACAGGATTTTCTACTAGGTACATTTTTTCCAGGTGAATTTAAGTTAAGAAGACCTTTTGTCTGGAAAATTTCCTTTTCTGAGACTCATGTAGTGTAGTCCTCACCAGAATGCAAGAGAGCTAAGAAAAAAAAAAAAGTCTCCTTCTCAAAGCACACTATTACTTTGGGACAGTAAAAAAAAAAATAAAATAGAAAATTAACATGTTATTTTTCTTTCAACAATGTTTTTCCAAAGTATCTCAACTTTGCTGAAGTATTTTGACAATATTATGAAAATAAAGTTGCAATTTTATGAAAATAAAGCTTGACCTTATCAAAACAAAACATTTCCTTAAGATTCTCAAAGTCAGACAACTGAGGAATAGCAGGAGGGTTTGGCTGACAGTGGTGTGAACAGAGAGGAACTTAACTCGCTCCCCATTAGGCCACAAGTCCCCCCTGCTCTGCAGCCCCTTGCACAAGGATATACACATACCACACGCTGGCTTCATAAGATAGAGGAGATTTTTTGCTGTCCATAGATTCAGGACAAGTGGTGAAGGCAGTTTATATGACCAGGCTCAGACCCTGCCAGCTACAAGGCAGAACCACTTCCTCCACCCTCTGCTGTTAAGAGAAAAGCCAAATCTAAGTAACACATTTGGAATTCCTTTTTGCATTTGGCTCGTGGTCCAGCATCATTTTCTGTTGTTAGCTTTTCTCTGCAGCCATTAGAAGCAGAAAATCTAAATATGCCAAGTTATCATTCTTATGTAATGGCTCGGGGATTTAAGAAAGGCCCCAAATCCTCTAAGAGTTAGCAACACCAGTTTGCAATAACCACACCAGTGACAGGTAACATGGCTGGCTCCCAGGGACAGGAATCATTACTGATGTGTGACATACTCAGTAATGGCCTTACTCTGCTTCTGCTGAAAACACAGCGATGCCAGCCCACAGGCAGCTCAGAGTGATTATCAGCCCCTGAAAAACTCTGTTCCCCTACAAGAAAGTAAAAATCCTGCTTTCCTCAGCAGCTGAAGACATTTCACCTAAGATGGAATAAAAATTCTATCAAATCCTATTCCAAAACATGCAGAATCTGGCAAATTAGGGAGGAATAAGAAGTGTTCAAGTCAAAGATGAAGCACTATTATGTGAGTATAGCTGTGAAGCACAGCAAGAAAGGAAATCATAAAAGATAGATAACCAATGGGTGGAATTTCAAAAGGGGAGTAAAATACAGGAGGCAAATGCTTCTATGTGTGAGCAGATAAATCAGGCAGGCATTTCTTTATCAGGCATTACCAGAGGCCTTGAAGGTCAAGCACTGCAATGATTGTCTGCTTCCCACAAGCAAAGTTCAAAACCTGGACCACACACACGGCACGTGTGATGGACCTGGCACAGCACAAAGCGCAGCTCAGCACAAGCTGAATGGACCAAGGAAGGGTTAGAGGAGAGAGGANGTGATGGACCTGGCACAGCACAAAACACAGCTCAGCACAAGCTAAAGCTGTAACTGCAGCCACAGAATGGACCAGGGAAGGGTTAGAGGAGAGAGGGGTGGGTGCAGAGGATTTTTCAATAATTTTAGAGACCTGGGGCCAGATTCTGGCCTGCTGTAACTGATACTGCTCCATGAGGTCTGAATTAGCCCATACATTTCAGGCACTGATTTTTTTTTTCCAACAGGCACTTTTCGGATGCAAAGCTGAAATGATAAAGCTGAGCTACTGCTGCTGCTCCGTCAGCATGTGCTAAGCCATTTATGAGTCACTAAAACACACCTTTTCTAATTCTCACCTTAGCTTGTGAATGGCATGTGGCCAGGATGCCTTCTCCAGCTACTTGAGAAAAGTCACCACAGCGTGCCATGTGCCAGGCTATTGGCAGAGCCACTGCACTGGCTCTGCTGCAGGACATGTTTGACCTCCAGCCAGACCTGCATTAGCCCTCTGCCTGTTTACATTGGGACAGTCACAGACATTATCTAAACAACTGCCACCCGACGGCAGCAATAAATTTTAGGAATTTTCCTCAACTGAGAAAGCCTCTGCAGAATCAAAAAACATAACTGCAGGCTTGAGTCGTCCCAAGTCGCCAGTGCTGCCTCAGCCCCACACACCACTTCTGCCCCTGCACAAATGATCCTATCAGGTATAGGGGGCTCACAAGTGAGTGGAACCACAGCCATCACTTTCCATTCCCAAAAAGCTGCATCCTGCAACTCATCAGTGAAACAGTAGTTACAATGGGGAAAAATGTCCAGTTGAAGCACAGCTGTTCTGTGCCAATTCTCATGTGTCATGCATCCGCATCCTCAGACCACTGACAAAATTATTTACTTTCAACTGGCATTTGCTTAAACCCCCAACACAGAGGCAACTTCGACTATGCAGCATTGGGGTTCACATAAACCCTCCTCAGATGTTATATCCCAGCAGTGAGGCCTTTGCTCTACCTAGATATTGTGAAGGCCAGCCCCACATTCAAATCCCTACCCTCAGAGTCTTGATGTATTTTTTCTCCACCACTTTGGTTCCTTCACTGTTATCCTGATCCCATAGGGGATTTTCCATCTCCCACTCCCCTTCTCAGCCAGCTGCTGTGCACAGATTTAGCAGGATGACTCAGAACCAGGGAATGACAGCTCAACATTTTCCTGCTAAAAAAGCAATCACTGCCTATCTCCAGAAGGTCCTTGGGTCAGGACTGGGGCTTCTGCACAAGGGAGAGGGAAGCAATGGTTGTTTTCTGAGGAAAAACAGACCCACCGTGTGGGACCTCCTGCTGCTTCCCTCTGTCACAGCCTCAAGTCCTTGCTTAAGTCTCACAGGAGCAGTTTGTTGTAAAATACAGGTTTAGCTATTTGCTTTTAATGACAGCAGAGCCTCAGAGCTCCTGAGGTCAGCACCAGGCACTCTGAGGCAGCACACAACACTGGAAGCTGTGAGGAGTGGGAAGGCAGGTTCCCAAGGGGGTGTCTTTTCTTTTTCCCTGCTGAGTTACAGCAAGTGTCACAGTCACATCATCTATTTTTCATTCCCCAGTGCTCAGTGTCAAGCCATAATGAAGCCATAAGGAATCCAGCAACACTTAGCAGTGCACAAAAGCACTCGGGCTCAGCTCTGCAGAGCTGTACTGTGTAGTGTGCAGCGTTGCTGGAAGGAGAAGAGTCTCATACCAATAATGCTCCCCATTTTTATATGCTATGCTCCCAGAACTGCAGCAATAGCAAGTGAGAGTGAGGCGGAGCAGAGAAAAGCCTTGCTCCTCACCCTGCTCCCTCAGTCACCGCCTTGGGTACAGCAAGATCTGTCAGGCAAGGCCACAAATGTCCAAGGTGCTTAATGTCAACAGCCAACTACATGAAGGCAAGCAGGCGAAAGCAGAAGGATCCGTCTCAGGATGATGCTCTCAGAGGACAGATGGTCAAAGATAACTTCTGAAAGAGTGCATAAGTGGGACTCCTGGCTCTCCACACAGCTGCAGTAACTCAGCTGCCTTTCCCCAGACCCAAGGCATCACTAACTCTAGCAGCAGAGCCAGAGGAGAAGGGAAGAAGAGCTTTGCTGTCAGAGCCTACGGATGTACACTGGACACAGCATGGCCATGGGTCAGACTGTCCATGCAGAGGAGGCATCACTCAGAGGGAGAACTAGGGATCCCTCCTGGTCCTTGGCCACCTCCATGCTCACCATCCTGCCCCTTGGCAGAGCACCCCTGAGCGCAGGCAGGGCACCTGAGCTGTCTTTTACCCAGACCAGAAGTGGGGACAGTTCTCAATGAGCACAGAACACCTGGCAGCCCCAGTCTCCAGGTAAAACATCCAGTGCTTTTGATGAGATAGAACAGAAACAGCTTTACTTGTACACCACTGGGGGAAGCGTCTGGTAACAAGCCTACATTAACACAAAGTAAATTAACAATCAGGAACAACCTCTGAGCTGGCATCTACTCCAGCCTATGGGATAGTCTGAGCAGCTAAAAGTGGAACAGAGCAATTCCTGGGGAACAAGTCATAGGGGAAAGCCTGTACTAGTCTGTCAGGGATGCAGGCAGTAGTGCTTTGTCTTGGAGTGACTTTTGTCTTGGAGTTTATCCTCTGATGGTTTATCCTATGTCGTCTGCCCATGCCCAGAAAAATTNTGGACTTGGAGCATCAGAACATCGGAGCTTCACTGGGAGGTTTCCCACCGGTCTGCAGGGGGATTTCCCCGGATGCCTTTTCGACTCTGGGAGGAGAGAGGCCACACCCAGGAGGACTTTTTTTTTCAGGTTTTTTCTTCTCCCACAAATAACGATTTATTTGTCTAGCATTATTGTCCTTTCCCTGTGTGTTTTGTTAAATAAACAGGTTTTTTTCTTTTTCTTTCCCCTTCACTTTCCTCCAGGGACATTTTCTTTCCCAAACCTGGTGGGGGAGGAGGGGCCTGCTCTCCATCAGGGGATATCCTCCTCTGAATTTGTCTCAAACCGGGACATGCTTGGATAATCTCATTTTAAAGTGTTGTTCTCCTCTTCCCTAACTTGCGTTCCCAGTTCGGTACTCACCTTGTAGAAACTGTTGGGCCATGTCTCTGGTACCCCATAACTTTTTCCACGGTGCCATTCTCACTAAGGAATGTTTCATGGAGAATGCTTGCTGAGGCCAATTATCATTTTTCTTGGTAGTGTTTACACCAACTAGGATTGATGGAAATGGGCACTTGGCCATCCTGCCACACATCAGCTGTGTTTGCACTGCACTTCACTGAGACCTCGCTATTTACATTTCCTATTCCAACTTTTCAAAGTTCCTTTTATTCCATATTAAAAGTTTCAAATTTACTCACTGTCTCTTTGTAAGACCTGTTATGATCCTAATGTCCCTGTTAAGATCTTCCTCACACACCAGAAAAATCCTGCTGAAAAGAGAGCTCAAATAAGCAGGTGATGGTTCAGCCCAGGGTCAGGGTAGTTAACAAAGACACGAGATGCTGTGTGTAGACCCTGATCAGGCTCTTCTCCTAACACATCACAAGAAGTTACAGAACACAGAGCAGCTGCCATCCATTTTCATAAGGGCCGTAGCCTTAAGCACCCTTTCATATTCTTATTACTGTCAGGATTTTTCTACCCTACAACTGCTCTTGAAAAACAGGAGAGAGTCCTGGTGGCTGGGACCAAGCAGGAGTACAAGGATGCTGTTTCTGAATGCAGTGCAGTACAGCAGTTTTGTCATGTGGGAGGTCCAGCTGGTCAGCATGTCCTCCCCAGTCTTTCTTGGAAAAAAGAGAATAGGTTTATTCTGAAGGTTTTGGCTGATTCTTATTCTTTACACAAACACTGTATCCACAGTCTAAGCATCATAAGGGTTTACAGAAGATTTCCTCTTTGATGGTGTAGAATTTGGCAGCAGACCTTCTGCATACTTAAGTGTTATAAATGATACTATCTGTTTTTAAGACTGCAGGCAATACTTTCCCATGGTTTAATGGTTGTGCTGAGATGGGTCCTTGACTGCTGGCAGCAGTAGGGGTCACTGTAGTGTGTGGTAAGTGGGAGAATTCAACTAAAAATAAAAATCTAAGGGAAAAAACCCAACAAACTGAAGCATCTTGTGACAACTCACCCCAGAAGCCCTGTCAATCTGCCAGGACTGCATTACCCAGGAGCTGGGAGTGAAGCTAAACCATCCACAGTCTAATGCTCAAGAGCTCTTTAACCCACTCCATCTTCAGCTGCTTTCCTTTACTGGTTGCTTTTAACCTAGTTTTCAACCTCCAGGACTCTTATTTCTGGCTGCAGCTTTCATTAGCAGACACATACTCCCCATTCAATTCCTTCCAGAGATGTAGGCTACATCCCCAAAGTGCCTTTTTGGGAAAGCTGTCTGATGCACTTGCAGCCAGAGAGTGCAGTGCCCTGGAAAACAGGGAGGAACGTAGCTTCAAAAGTGCATTTTCCCCCTCAGTACTAAGAAGCCAAACCCACTGGTGAATTATGTAGATGGGATTGTTCTTTCCTAACTACTGCCAGTTTTGTTTCTAAAACTGATGGGAAAGACTGATTTTTAAGGACACAGAGGGCTCTTCTCACTTTCTTTGTCTCTTTCCCTCTCCTTTTGGAGTGGTAGGTGATTCATTGCTTCTTTCTCTACTTTTTCACACCTCCATTGTTGATGCAGTCTTATACAGGCAGCTGGGGAAGAAACAGCTTTCAGGAAGTCCCAGTGATCACAAATATGCCCTCATCCTCAAAGCTTGCAAAGTGCTTTCTTGCTGAACTGACAGAAATACTGATTTCCTGAAATACTCATCATTTCCTGCAGGAAAATCATCTCCTGTTACTACACAGACAGGCTGTATAAGGGGGAATACAGCAGTCTGGTGCAGAGGTGCTCACAAAAATACCTGTGACCTCCCTTACTGCCTGACTTTGAGGCTGTCAGTTTCCATCTTGTCTTCCTCCAGAACTAGCTGTGGTCTGACAAGATCAAGATGGATATTCAAAATAAAAGTGATCTGAAAGTGTAAAACACCTCAGTTGAAGCCTTCTCAGTTTCATACTCTATGCTATGCCCTTAGTTTTCCTGGGAAGAGGGTACAGGGCTTCCAAAGGCTGGTGCACATTCTTTCTTTTCAGAAGTGCCCACACTCTTTTGTTGTCAAGTGAAAAGTTTCCCTAAGAGGGAGGGATGTAAACTGTCTTTGGTCCCAAAGCCTTGTAACCATGTCAGCAAAGCACCACACGTAGCTATGAAGGTCTGCTGGGAGACTGGATTTATCAGCTCAGACACCCTGGCTGTGTAATTACACAGCCTACAGTCTTGAAGCAGACTGAGTCCAGCCAGCCCAAAACACAGCCCAAACAAGTTTGCATCTGGCTGGAAAAGATCTTGTAAGACATACCCATGACTACTGGCATCAGCTCAAAACACTTCTTTGGTTTAGAAAGCATCAGTGCCAGAAGATAGATTGGGGATGCTGAACATCAACAGCAGAGCTGTTCCCACAACAGCTGTGTACAAAACAAATCCTTACAGTCCGCCCTGGCAGAGACGCTGAGGTTGGCATTTCTGTCCCCACTTCACAGGCAGGGATACTGCAGCAAGACTGAAATAAGCAGCTCCCCGAGCCTCACACAAGCAGCCCACAAGGCCATGGAAGGAGCTATATAACAAGTGGTTTTGCACTGAGGACTGTTGGTGCCATGTGCTGGGCTGAGTGCCCTGCCAAGAAGAGGCAAGACTTTGAAACCTAAAAGCCTGTCCCACACCTCCTCACTGACTGACAACTCCCCATCTCCTGTGGGGTTTTGAGTGGCTTTAAAAACAGAAAGTTTGGCTTGATGGAGGTCAAGCCACAGAAGAAGTTTGGTCATCTGCTGTCACAGCATATTCTGTGGTTGAAGTAACCCAAATCTACTGCATCCCTTTCTTATGCCTGAACCACAGAAAGCTGTTTTCCTTTAAGATGGCCTTATAGCTGGGCTTACTGCCTGCCAGGCTTGTGGTCATACTCTCTCTCAGGGCTTTTGTAGGCTAATCCAGCAAAAAAAGCACTGGCTGCTTTCCACTCCAAACCTCTGCCAAGTTGTGAGATAGATGGAGCTGCTTATAAAATGTATCATAAATTGGAACAGCATAAGAAGCTAACAACAATTGTTGTGGTGAATGTAGCAGCCTGCATCCCAAAGGACCTCAGCACAGCTGATTTGCAAAAAACCACACTCGAAACAACAAACGTTTTTGTAATTCAAGAAGTTTCTCGTGGAACTCAACATCTGCAGGACTTTTGCAGTAAGATCCTATTTGAAAACCTGCATAAATCCTCCCTAAGTGTTTGTTTTAAGTATGCAAACCCAAGAAATATCCAGTGCAGACAAACACTGGGGAAAAGCACACACACTCCCCATCATGTCCTTGTATTGCCTTTTTCGTGTCCCTTCTGGGAAATGAGTTTGTGATTTCACATTCCACCTCACACCTTCCCAGTCAATAACATTAACAACTTTACACTTCTTACAACCAAGGTGCCTCTCAGAGCTCCACCTGGCTGGCAACTCCCTCAAGACCATGAGTCCTACACTGGACAGAGTTCTGGCAACAAATGGCTTCTCAAACACACAAAACAACAAGAAAACCTTCAAGGCTGTAAAACTAAACAAAGCAAAGTTCAGAAGTATTTAATGTTGAAGGTGATAAAGCACTGGAACAATTTCACAAGGTGAATCTTCCATCACTGGAAGTTTTGAAGCAAGAGGGGATGTTTTCTCTATTCAGCACTGCACTTCAAGCAGGAGTCAATTGAGGGCAGTCCTGTGACTTGCACTCCACAGGAGGTCAGACTGAAAGATCACAAGAGCCTCTCTGACCCCATAACCCAGGAATTAATATGTGGGAGGAGTTTCTTGTAAAATCTGTCAAACCACTGCCCTTTAAATCCCTACCTACAGCTTCTCTGCTATGAAGCCAGAATGGAAAATCAATTAAAGAACAGGGAAAACGGCAAAGGGAAAAAACAAGAAGCTACTGACTGATGAAGGCACAGCAAAGGATAACAGAGGTTTGAACATTGCCCCTGCATCAGGCTGAGCAGGACCTGTTCTGGACTCCTGGAGATCACGGGAGGTTGGCTGTTCCTGATCTCACTGGTACTCACTTGGTGTCCTCTGCAGGTAAATCAAGGACAGGGGTTTGCATTCTGTGGGACTATGAAACCTGTGTTGCTCCCAAACACTGCACAGCCCCACTACGCAGACAACCGAGCTACAAAGCTATTATTCTTTCATGTGAACATCCCAACCAAGCTACCCTTTGTCACTGTAACTGTAGGCCAAAAGAGAGTGCCTATGAACAACAGAAAAAAAAAACAAAACAGAAAATCAACACAAAAAAACAAAACCACAAAGCTGCTGTTTCATTATTGTTGTACTGCTGCTTTGGAATCAGAGGAAATATAAACCCCCATCAGCAGATCTGGGTTCCTCAATGCAGCTCAAAAGGTGGGCAGGAGATCATACAAGGAATGGAAACTAGAGTGCACAGATCCTCAGGAAGCCACCAGAGGGTAGCAAAGCATTTTAGAGTGTCACTGACAGAAGCCCAGGCAAAGTGGCGTGATCTGTACTTGCATCTCCCTCCTCACTTTCCGGTTGATATTTCAGTTATTCAAGAAAATTACATTTTTATTCATCCCTATGCATTCCATTTTAAAAATCCGGCCTTGCTTTCTTCGCAGATGAGAAGGAAAATTTATATTTCAATTACCCCTTCTCCCTAAAAGAAGCTTGTTTCTCTCTCATTTTCTTCATAGTGTCTGCATCCTTCCCCAGCCAACTCTCCCCTGCAGCAGTGGGCAGCAAGCTGTGTCCTATGGGGATGGCTTATGGTTCAGTGGTGGGGGTCAGGAGGGCAATAGCTGTTTCCAGCAGTTTCAGGAAACTGATTACATCAGAAACTCCCCACATTAGGAGTCTGGATTACCCCAGCATCCTTGCTAGTGCAGCATTCAGATAACACTCGGAATTGTTGATGGCCAGTCCTGAGGTTTTGACTGTTTCAAAGCTGTGAAAAGTACAGGAGAGGAAGAGACACAGTATTTTTGTAATGCTTTCCTCACCTCTCCAAAAGTCTCCACTCTCCACTTTGCAGATTCCAACCCCAGTCACATGGAAAGCCCTCAGCTCCACAAGCACCTCAAGAAGAAGCCAATAAAGCAAACTCATCCTGATCCCCCTCACATGCCCTCTGCTGAGTGGAAGACTTCCAATAACTTTTTTTTTTTTAAATTATTATTTTAAGGTTCCTGTGTGTTAAGTATCAAGCCAGGATGCAAGGAGTCCTGTTGCCCTGCTCTTAGAAGCTTATATGGAGAAAGGAGACCAGACAGTAGCACAGGGGAGGGGGGGGAAAGTCTGGCTTTTAAATAGCTAACTTTTTCATGCACAGTCTGCAGGAACTGAAAATAGCTCCTGAATATTTCAGCAAATCATTCCCAATAATTAAAATTGTGATGTGTTTTCTGTCAATCCCAAATGCAGTGAAAGCCTTCAGATATATTATTCACTACAAATTATTCATCCAGCTGCACTTGCAGAGTTGAAAATTTCCGTTCACTTAGACCTAAATGCAAAGAAACACTCCAGCCCCTAAATGACAAAGTCTTTCATATCTGCCCATTCCCAAAAAATATGACAAAATAATCTTCCTTGATCTGTCTTTTTTATTTATTACAGGTATGTCTTACCCAGTAGGTTAACACTGTAGTGCAGCTGACACTTAGCACTGATCAAGTTGTATCTGTTCAGTGCAGCTGCTTTCACTCCCTGTTACTGATAGATGAAAGTCACTAAGAACATTTTCCACAAATTGTACTCCTAATTGGAACATCCCACTTGCTCTACCCAGGTGCTGTGCCAGATCCAAGGATCAGCCCTTTACCACATTATCGGGAAGCAGTGGGAGGCAGAGGAAAGATCCTTGCAGACTTCCAGTTCTAGGGAAAAGCTTCTGCCTCGGTAGAGAATTTGATTATCAGTCCTGCCCCACCAACAGTAGACGCCTTTGCTCACAGGCTCCCCAAAACAGACACCAAAGCTAAAGACATCAGAAGCATCACCTTCTTGTAGCGCTATGAAAAATCTGTGGCATCATTTAAATCCAGCCCAGCAGCTCACTCCTCCATTACAGCCTCTGCATGAATTACAAATGTGAAGCAGCAGATGCTCAGCACAAGAGCACACTCTGGGCAAGATCTATTTACAGACCTTTCTTAAGAAAGTACTCAATACATAAGGGTGTTTTCATTCTTTTGTAGCCGAGGTCAGAACACCTCAAGGGGACAACATATTTCGGAAGCACTGTGCATCCTTGATGGGGTAGTCAGAGCATGGGTATCTCAGTTTGAGATTCCCTGTCTGTCCAATATGTCTGGACATTTAATATAAATTAATCTGTTATAACAAATCATTCAACCAAGTTCTCCTTGACCTGCAGTCTGAGACATCCTCGGACAAGACAGGGAGCTAAAACAGGCCCTTCCTCAGTCTGTTTGAAGGTACAACTGTTAAGAGGATACAACTTCTCTTCATGATTAAAAGGATGATTATTAAGAATGATGGAAAACACTGGAGAATCACAAACATTCCCTTTGAAAAAGATTGGCAATATGAGGAAACATCACATTGAAGTCACAGTTCCCTGTTGAGCACTTCTCCTCCTCCTCAGTGACGTGTCACCCTGTCATTCCAGAATGTCACCTTGAGGGAGAGAACAACTTCTTGAGAGGAGTCATCAGCTTGGAGCAACAAAAGCCACCTCCTTCAGAAATACACCCACAGAAGTGTGCAAGGCCAGGACAATAACGTCACATCAGGGAGTAATTAAAACTCTTGAGCAGTTACAGCTCTTCATTGACAGTCTTTTATGTAACGACTCAATGCAATTAAGGTAACGATCTTCCCCATACTGACATGTCTGCACAAACATACAATTACCACAGTGATGGAAAGGAGCCTGACAAAAAATTTGCTCAGGGAACAAGAAACCCAGCTAGGAGGTCCCAAGCCCTTTTCCAGCCTCTCTGCTCCTGACTTCTTCAGGACATTGCATCAAGCCCTGAAGGCAGGGACAGAGGCCAGAAGGTGCTTGTACATTAATAAGTCCTCCTTGTCCAGCAGATGCCCTTTCTTGGCAAAATATTCCCTTTCTATAGAAGATCAAGCACGTGTTGTTGCACAACTGACCTGCAATTTTACAGAACAAGCTTGGACTGGCTTTCTGGGGGCACAGAGACATGAGATGAGAGAGATATTGACAATGTCCTAACAAACAAACAAATAAAAAAACTATAAAAACAAAAGCTATCTGTGGTTTCTCACTCAAGAAACATCCACTGTTAGAAGCCTCTTTTTCCCTGAAGTCTTTTTAGTTTTTGCAGGGTCAAAGTGGATAATCAATAGTAGGCAGAGAAAGATGATCAACAGAAAGAGAAGAGTTAAACTCAAGTTTACATGACAGAAGTTGCACAGAAGTGCTGTGGGATGACAAAGGCATTCATATTCAGATCTGAATTAGTGAGAACTATATGAAATATGGACCAAAGGATAATGAAAGCAAAAGTCTGCTAACAATGGTTAGATCTCATGTGTTCTCATGGAGCCTGTCTGGGTGACTCAGACAGCAAAATTTTAGACAAAGAGAGTTTAGAACAAGCCTTAGTGAAGATAAAACCCGGGACAATACAACGCACAGCACTCTTACACAACATCATACCTGTCCCATTCACCTTTTGACTTGTCCTACAAACAGGGGGACACAGAGCTAAAGCCTGTAATGAAGCACAGTTCTGGTCATGTGGACCAGCAGGCATGGACAAGTCACAAGGGGCAGAGACTGACACTCTAAGCTCTTTGGGAGCCCTCTCCTGTAAAACTTCCAAGATCTTATCACAACGAAAGTTACCCTACCAGAAAAGTACCAAAGCACACAGCAAGAAGACAGCCCATGCAATTATTTTAGTCTTCGTGCCTTTGCATCACTGTACTAATAAAGATTCTCCAAGTAAAACTCTTACCACCAACTTAATATCCACTCCTAGGCTCAGTTTTCACTCATGTTAGTCTCCAGGCTGTACCAGCTCTGCTTGCACTGGTGCTACATCTGCCCACACTAATGTGAACATCCTACATTTCCTGGGGAGACTGAAATGGCACTAAACATCAGTGCTTGGCAACTGAACTTTACCCATAAACTTTCTGGACAGGCCTGTTTTTGCCTTCAGTCTATCAACATGCAACTGAAGCTGTTCTGCCAGCATTGCCAGCCAACGCTTGTGCTCCTGCTAAAAGCCTTGTGTCAGGCTGAACAGTGAAGTGATAGGGACCTCGCCATCCTTGTTTCATTGGGACATTCTCAACAAAAATATGCCATTGGGCCTGGGTTCCACCCCCTCAAGATTAGAAGAAGTACAGTAGTTTGGCTGACTGGGGAAATTGTTCACATTTCTCACTAAGAAAAACTGCATGAGAAAAAAGCATTTGCAGAGCATGTGGTATGAGAGGAAAGGACTGATCAGATTACCTGGAGAACTGATACTTGCTCTACTAAAACTCTATTTCTGTTCAAAGCCCTGCTTGCAAATTCTGAGAGGAGATAATACAGGATTTTCTTATGGTATTTTAGATTAAATGCTGCATAAGAAATGAAGTATCCTCAAAATGTCGTAGCTATAAGCTTCTGAGTCACACATTTGCCATTTGGGGGTATTAGGTATGATTCTATTTTTTAATGAAGATATAAAACACCAGAAGAAAAAAAAAATCCAATTCACAATTCTATCTGTCGAGCTTAGTGTGCACTGACTCCAGGTTCCACAATAACATCACGCTGTGAGTGTGCTTTCAACAGCAGCTCTAAGTGCATTCACGTCAGGCAGTGAGGAAGGCACAGGCTGAGACAGATGACACCCAAAGCTCTTCTAATGCATTAAAATCTTTTTGTCTTAAATTGATCCCATCTCAGATATGCTGAGTGTTCAGTCTCTTCTTTTTCTGGCTGATTTAATTATAACTTTCCAACTGGTAAAAACTGTGATATGAAGCTTTTTAAATGAGCATTTTAAAGAGAAAGTGGGATAGAAAAAGACTTAAATCAAAAATTTGAGGATAAAACACACTGGCTACATCCATACAGTTTAACACAGTCTCAACCACAGGCACAAGGCTCTGCATCACTTGAAATGTTACAGTTTAACCTCTGACCACCCAAGCCACTGAGCCAGTCTGGCACACTAAATGGTGGGCAGAAAATTGACCCAGAGCACCCACAGAAAACACCTCCTGTATTCACAGTCCCAGACCCCACAGCTACATGAATAAAATGTGTCAAAATTCCCTTCACACCTCCCACCATTCCTTTTCCCTAGGTCCCAGTTTTACTTCAGGAGGTTTTCCAGAACAGTTGTTTTTTTCCAGTATCTGTTTGGACAAGCAACAACTTTCTTGTGTTTTCCTATTCCAGGGTGAACTTAAAAGAACAAAGCCTGCTCTTTCCTAATGCATCATCTTCCTCAACAGACCAAACAAGCTCTCAATGAAAAACCACAAGCTTTTATTCATACCCATCGACCTACCAGTAAATGCACAGAGAATAACCACAGAAATAAGGAGCTTACCACCCTTGAAACCTTCCCGAGTGCCTTCCAGAGATGTGGTGTACTCCCTTACACCAGTGGTGGTCTTCAAAGCACAATATAAATCATTTGGTGTGTGAGACAATGGGGATGGCATCTTCAGAAATGCATGTTCAAAGCGGTTAGGGAAGGTGATGGAGCATGACAGCCACAGAGATTTTTTTCTTCCTGCTTCTCAGAGTCAGAATTAATTGACTCATCTTAGTACAGTACCATGGTCGGTCCAAAATATTACACCTATAGTTGTTTTTTTCAAGCTGTATGCTTTGCATGTAGAAAGAGAGCATAGAAATAAACATGAAAAAAGTTAATCATTTTATGGCCCCAACTCAAAACTTTTTTTTCCTTCAGCAGACGTAGGCATGCAAAGTGGGATCCCAATTTAACCAAGAGCCAACCTTGGCATCAAACAAGTGCTGATACAACCATATGGTTTGAAAGAGTTTTCTTTCCTTCTGCTAAGTGCCATCTCACATCTTGGAAAGGACGAGTCTTACAACCATTATCAGCAGCAATTACAAAAGGCATCTGCGTCCGGTGATGGAGAACTGGAACTGCTGTGATGAGGTGCAGGGAAGGCTCCATGGTGCTTCCTGCAGTTCCCATTGCTCACTGAGGACACCAGCACAAGGCTAAGGATCTAGTTGAGCAGCTCTGCTGCTGGCAGCGAGATGTGGGGTACAGACAGGTTAGCTGCAAGGGAAGGGGGCAAAATGGGAGGGATGGGGTATTTGGGAGCAGAAGAGGGAAGTGAGCAGGGATTTAGGCAGAGGAAAAACATGGAATTACGGATACAGAGACACTCCAGACATTTTCCTGGGCTATTTCAGCTGCTGCCCGACCAATCCTGTCTGTCCCACACAGCCAAGGAGGAGCTCCTTGATGCCAAACCTGCCCAAGTGTCTGCAGCACAGAGGTAACAATCAGCACAGACCCACAGAGCCTTGTGCTCAACAGAGTCACTTAAATGCCTGTACAAAAGCATCTCCAAAGCCAGATGGCCACATCTGCACAGCCCTGTGCCAGGCTCTGACCCTGCTGCTCTGCTCAGAGCCACCCCAGCATCCACACCTGAGGCACCATTACCTTGCAAGCTGGGGAAGTGATCACAGGTAATCCAAGTAACTGGAATTTCACTGCAGTAAGAGAAAGTAAGTGAAGCCACTGCAAATACGATGTTGAATGAGGCCCACAGGCAACTCCTGTGGTCCCAAAATGTCAAGTATCCTGTCCCACACCCACTAGAGCCCGGATCGTCATTTCATATGGGCTCACCATGAATGCTTAGAGAATCCAGAAAAAACCCAGGCAGTTTACTATTCCAATGGGAACCTGTTCCAGAATGCTGCCCTGCCCTTTTTCTCATCACATCTTTTTCTAGCTTCAATACTAAATTCATTAATGTAATCCCAATACTGGCACAATACCTCCTGCACGTAATCATCAAGACTTGTAAATAATTTACAAGAGACATGAACAGGCTGCCATCTGCACACAAAGGAACTACTTTTTCCACAGCACTCGTGCATGTGTTGGTACCTCTGGGGAAGGGAGAGGGTGAGATGGGGACAGCTGTAGGGTCATGCTGGGAAACTGTTGCTACGTGGTGGCTCTTTGGTGACTTAGGTAACAAACTGGATATAGGCGACTTAATCTACCAAAGCAGTGGGTGCTAACAGGAGACCCTGCAGCAGAGAGGACAAGCATCAGCAAAGAGGCATAATAAAGAAAGGTCTCTCCCCAAAAGACAGCCTATACAAAGGCTGCACATCACCTCTGACAGTCTGGCATCACAGTGGTGGGATGTGAAGCCTTGGGACCCCTCTGTGCAGACATGATTAGGTCTGGGATAAAGAATGTGAGACTGTTCTTTGACTTTGGAGCTCCACAAAGCATGGAGTTTTCAGGGAAAATTTAAGAAAAAACAGGGTATCAGTAACTCCTTCCCACATTGTAGAATCTCATTCTGCTCTCCACTTCCAAAATCTTAAAAATCTAAGGTACAGTCTAGGAAGCATCTGCCTTGATTTCAAACACCGGGCAGAGAACTACCACCAAGCCAGATAAAAACCAAAGGGCTTCTGCATGGATGCCTCAAGCTATATTAATTGAGCCACAGATTACACAGACGAGTACACAAGGCCAGATCTCACAGCAGTAGATTATGCCATTTGAGCAGCAATATCAGCATCTGTAGGGTGTGTGAATTCAGCTCTGTAATAACAAACCTGTGCAGAGCACAGCAGAGGTCGAGGCCATTAGGGACCAGGGTATGAGTCCCAGGCAAGTTGTTCAGCCTCTGACATCTGCAACATGGAGTTACGTCACACACAAGGTAAACTTCATAAAGTTTATGAACCTTGCAGGACAACAGAGATCTACTGCAGCACAAACTCCTCTTAAGGGCTTGTATTAGCAGAGATGGGCCCTTTATCAAGGGAATTTTAACTGCAGTTTGGATTTAGGTAAGTCTTGACTAAATACTCCTGTACACAAAGCAAATATGTACAAGTCATAGCTATTTACATACCCTAAATGCAGCAATATCATCACATATTCAGTCACACGTGCTGCTTTTAAAGGAACACCCTATTTTTCCTGAATTAGTGGAAGATTTCCATATGAAGTTCTTGTGCAGGGACTTTTTTTCCATCCAACTCCAATAATTTAGCTTATTTTTTTAGAATTATTTTGAAAAGACTTTTTTTGCTTTGATAAGGAGCAGGAGTTACAGAAGTGTGTCTTCCTCTGAAGACTCTCCCTCCAAATGGATTTCAACAGGGACAAAGAAAATGGTCATTATGGGCTCAAGACTACTTTTCCTTGGGAGCTGCCCAACTCCCAGTATTTATGCTGGTAGTACACCTAGGACCATTAGGACTACAGCATCAAATCAGATAGGATATTTAAGGGAGCACCAATTTGGAAGCCTATCCCAAGAGGCTCAGGAACTGGTTTGCCATTTCACAATGCTAAACAGAGTGAGGACAAGGGAATGAAGAGATGACAGACTGAGACAAACTTTGGTGTGAAGTGGGACAGACCAATAATAACCATCACTAATTGCCATTCCCCTCGGGCAGCTCTTAGAAACGTCATGAGTGGCTTGAATTGCTTTATTGATATTTACTCTGCCTTCACCCTTGGTGATTTATACAAATAAGAGATTAGAAGAAGGAAGGAAGGAAGAGCAGCAGTAGCAGGAGGGAAGAGGAGGGTAATTAGTGCTGTGAGGATTCAGAAGATCAGTAGGGTCCTAGTGATGAGGGAAAAGACAAGAGGAAAGGAAAGGGACTGACATGCGTTTAGTATTTCAAGCACAGAAAGGTTCTTGCAGCTAGGGATGCTGAAGCGAGACTTGCTTATTATTATGACTATGACAAAGCAGAAAAAAAGTGGAACACACATTGATTAAAGCAGCAGGCATCTCCCTTGGATGCTGAGACTCAGCAAGGGGCTGCAGCTTCCCAAGGAGGCAAGCATTTAGATTTCAGCTATTCCGAGACATGGACCATATGTTGGGGCCATCTGGAGACTGCTTTATTTGATGGATGTCGGATGCCTCCAAAGGTACCAGGGAAGGGAGCTGAAATATTGGTAACTGATTGATGCTGAGGGCACTTAACTAAAGATGACCCCACTTCTTCACAATTCACACCTGCTCCACAGGAGAAGCTCAGAAATTGTCTTCCCAGTGGAGATGATCGCTTCTGAGGCTTCCAGAAGGCAGTGGCTCCTGACGAAGCGTGCAGCCATCATTTAGCTGGCACAGCTGGTGAACTCAGTGGGATGGCCCCTAGCGTGCTCAGCCAGCACTCAACAGCTGATCCGTGGCACCAGCTGGAGTGTCCCATTCAGCACCAGACGTGAATTATCAGTGCACCATCGAAAGATGTGTTGTGTCAATGGATGAAACCCATGGTGCCAAGGGCCCTCCCGTGCCTTCAGAGGCCACCCTGCCCTTTCAGCACCTCTTGAGAAGCCTTGCCAGGAAGAGAGGCTCCACTGGAGCACCATCACAGCAATGCAAAGATAGAGAGGACACCCATGCAGCAACTCCTGGCTGACAGCTCTGCAGCACAGCTCATGAGGGACATTTCTCTTTTATCCCTGGAAGACAGGAAGCCAAGGCCCTGACGTGGACAGGTCAGATAGAAAAGAAAAAGGCACACCCCTGTCTAAGCCACAGCAAACCCCTGTTTTGCAGTTAAAAAACCCAAAACCAACAGCAGCAAAAAACACCACCAAGAACCCCTCCAAACTAAAACTACCCAAAAAAAAACCCCAAAACCCAGACACTGTGTAAGGCAGGCAGTGTTTCTCTGTGTGAATATACTTCATATCTAACAGACACCAGAAGTATTTAAGTTACAAAGACCAGCATGTAAAAATCCACCTGTCAAACTATAACCAGGCCTTTTACTGAGACCTGTGCAGAGAATCAGGTTTTGTCTTGTACCAACAGCAGGTGAAAGAAAGCAGAATGTTCGGTCACTGTACAAGCAGAGAACAAGCAAAAGAACCCAATAAACACATCTCTAAGAGCAGCTTTCAGAAAGCAGCTTGCTAGACCACCCTGCGCTATGTCTTCGTCTGAAAAAACAACAGTAAACACTTTCTGCCACAGCACTCAACACCAGAGCTTGGGAAATCATCTGAATACAAATGCTCACTACCCCCAGCATATGGATTTTGCATCCAGGGGCAGAGTGTAAAACATGTTTTTACAGTCCTTCCTAACAGCCTCTCACCGACCCAATGCACAGTTCTAATAGTCCCTGGGATTATGGAGCAGGAATTGCGGAATTATTAACCCTGGTTCTCAGCCAGAGGATGCTGTCCAGCTTTGTGCTCTGCTTCTCAGGTAGAAGAGGGACCCTTTCAAAGGAGGCTGTGAGGCTGTCAGCACCCTCACTGCCTCAGCCCGAGCCTCAGACACTGTGCAGGCTTCACTCACTGCTTGGGGTGCACAATTCCTGATGCCAAATTTCCCCAGTGTGACTCCAGAGATTGGGAGCTGTCTGACAAACTCCGATTTCTCATTCACTGCCAGTGAGGCACAAGTCCTTTGTGAGGGCAAACTGAATCAGGTGATGGAGCTGTGACAATCAACACTGGCTGAGAGTTGGCCTCTGCTCTGCAATCTCTTAGGGGTGTATCTCTGGAAAGAATGTGGAGACAGGCCCCCCTCTGTTGGGAGACTTTGCCACTTATTGTTTGCCCACAGAGGACCTCAGGTAGCTGTGCAGTGACAGACAGGTGTCCTGGAGATGAAGGGATTTGACTAAGCACAGGCTACATCCCACTGAATGTCTTTCTTAGCAGGCAGCAAAAGTGTGGCCCTTTATACATCTGGAGCTCAAAGTACAACAGAGTAAAAGCAAACCAAGAGAGTCCTTCCAGCCCTCATCCCCACTCAGGCTGCAGCTTGTGCTTTGTATCCCCAACTCAGACAAGGACTGGGATTTGGTAAAGGCAAGGGAGAAGAAAGTACAGAGGAAGGATTATAAATATGCATCAGTGTCTCAAGGCTGGAGATCAAGGGCAATTTTATGAGAAAATCATTTTAGAATAAAAAAAAAAAGTAACAGTGAGGGTGTATGTGAATGTGTAAAGCTCCATAATGGCAAAGGAACAATCCTGTCCTTCCTCCTGGATAGGAGGAATGGAACACATTAACTGCTACCTGACACAGGAACTTCGGAGCCTTACACCTCCCTTTGCCCTCTCCAAGTTAGATGCTTTTCAGGGTGGAGGGTGTCTTTAGCATGCAATTATGCACCCAGTAAAATCAAAGGGATCTATTTCAGTTTCTGACAAACCAGAGCAGTAACACACATTTGGGATGTAGCCACATGTCTCTGTCAGGCACCACAGTCCCCTGCAGAGCATGGAAACCAACAATTCATCAATAAGTGAAGGCTCTAGAGATCCCCAGTGCTAGAAGTTAGGAGGTATTAATGCACTGAGACCTGACCAACTTAGATACTCCAAAACAGGGACTTCTTAATCAGGTTCTGAAAAACTGAAAAGTAAAATGCACAGCGATAGTCTTTGTGGGATAATTTACTTGAACAGACTTTTGGTTGGTCAGCAGATCAGATGGTGATTTATTACCCCTTGGCCTAGGAAACAAAGAATCAGCACGAAAGGTATAAACTGATAGTAGTGCTTAGACCTAATCTATTAACAGAACAGAGAGACATTATACCACTTGCCAGAAATATTCCACTTGGTGACACCAGTTACCACAAAACACATCAGATAAACTTTGCAACATTAGCTTACCTTTTCAGAAGAGCCAGCCAGATCACTGCAATGCACAGGAGGCAATGCAGAGCAGCCAGTGATGCTGCACTCATTTCCATGGCGCTGGGACTGATAACTCTTCTAGCTCAGCATTATGAACCATGGTGAGTGGAGTGTTCAGCTTTATCTTTCCAAGTAGTTTCTGCATATTTAAAAAACAACTAGCTTGGAGAAATGCATGAGATTAATAAGGCACAGGACAGAACCCTGCTCAGCCAGGAACTCTCCACACACTGTATTTGCCCAGCCACACATAGCATTGAGGTGTAGCACTCATCTGTCTCAGTGAACTTTTGACAGATTTGGGTCTTGGATTTCTTACAAATTCCACTCCCCTATTCCCAGCAGCACCTGGACCAGGTGAGACCACACACACACAGAGCAGCAGCTCAAGGAGCTGCTGTTCTCCAGACTGAATTGTGATCCCTTACTGTCTGCGTGAGCCATCGACTCTTGAGCATATGTGGCTTTTACCTGGGCCCATATGTTAAAACAAATAGTATGTGTCTCACACACCATCCTTTCATCCAGACACTTCAAACAGGTCTTCCTCCCATTGCAAGGAGAGCTATTAAGTTCAGTAGGTGCAGCAACAGAGTCCATTAAAGCTTACTGTGTACTAGTACAATTGTTGCCATTAGTGGGAGGTAAACTAAGACACAGAAGGACACGTTTTCCTCCAAGGTCATACAGTAAATCTACTGCAGAGCAGAAACAGAAATCAGTGCTTCTCATTTCCAGCCCAGGCTTTGACCATAATTACAAGTGAGAGATGAAATTTGGCTCCCATTCTAGAGGTTGGGGAAGTTCAGGACCCTGAATCTATTCTTGGCTTTTGCTTCCCCCTTCAACGTGTGACTTTGAGTAGGTCAAATTTTGATGCCTGTGCATTTGGAGTGACTGGTCATGCTTAGGTTCCCATATATGCAAGATGTATCCATTAATACTGGGTTAGGCAGTTTGTATGCAAATAAAAGCACTTTGTGCACACGGGGTCTCATTTTGATACTGTCACCTTCTGGTGACAGCGAGTTCTTTGTCTGCTGCACCACAGCAGAGAGCACTAACTGTCCCTCGCTTAGCAGACACCCTGGTGACAGAGGCAAGTTCGGGCAAACCACAGAAACCTCAGGAACACAAATCCCCTTTATCCTCTCACTGTGTACCGAGGAACATGCAAGGAACACCTTCCCATCCCTTCCAGCTGACCTGCCTCAAACCACCTTCCTCCCTCTGAGAGGCTGCAGCCTTCAAAGGGTCCCCACCTTGACCAGGAACCATTCTGGTGTTACCAAGACTGACTCAGGCAAAAAAACCACTGTTGCAAAACACCAGCTCATTCAGACTACACTGTTTCAGTGGAATTGCTGTTAAAAACAGAGTTTATAGTTTAAATAAAACACAGCAGAACAACAACAAAAAAAAAAACAAACTACTCCACAAACAAAAAGCCAGAACAAGCAAAAAAAAAAACCCAAAAAATCCCAAATAGAAACAAATGAACAAACAAAAAAATTCAAGAAAATAGGAAGGAGCACTGCTTGAGCTCCCTCCTGCACCACTGCCTGTTCAGTCCTGCTCTGCCCAGCTTGGAGCAGTGCTCGGATGAAACACTCACACATCCTCTCCCCGGGTTTTTACACAAAAGCGTTTACAGACAACATGCACCAAACCCTGACTGTTTCTTTTCCTCTTGCAAGACAGCCCTCGTGTTTCCTGGCCAGACAGCAGGTCAGCTCAGGCACTCTGCATCAGGCAGCACCGGGATGGGAACAGAGCGCTCAGGTCAAGTCCTGAGGGCTCTGCTTCACCTGACTTGTGAGTGAGTGGCCAGGCACCTTTTCATACTTTCTGCTTCCCATAAATAGGCCACTCTCAGTTCTCTGTGCCCAAATGCCTGCTTTTACAAGGTACACTCTTCGTATCATTTTCCTTGTGCTAATTTCACTGAGCAACTCAATGGCTCTCAATGCAAGACCTGTCCTCATCTTCCTTACCCTTCCTCCAGGTCACTCATACTGAGCAGCAAACAGCCATGAGCTGACCTCAGAGAGACTCCACTAAAAAGCCCCAAGAACTGAACCAAATGTCCTGAATCGCAGTTTGCTACTCTAGCAGCCACATCATGGTCCCACTTGTAATTCTAAAGAATGGACTCAATTTCATAGATTAAGCTATTACTTTTCAAGACTGCCATAATAATGATACTTAACATTCCTGGAGCAATTTACATTTTCAAAGCACTGCAAAAATGTTAATTAACAGCATGCTTACACCAGCTTGGGAAAGCAGTCACCTCAGAACTGCTGCTCTGCTGCTTCATTCACATCCACTCATTCCAGACAAGTGTCAGAAATCATTTAACTCCCATGTTCCTGGCAATCTTTTAGTCTACCAATTATTTAAGCTTAACTTAAGGTTCAGAAACAAAGAGGAACTAAGGATATTAACATGAGTCTTACTAAACTCATGAAATTCTGGTTGTCTATTAAAAGACCAAAGAAAAACTTGTATTACAAAAATTTCAGCCTTCATTGAATGTGTTGCACAATACCACAGGCAACTATGCTTTTCAATAACAATTCATAAATTTAAAGAAGTCTGACTTGTAACTGGATCACAGCATTACCAAAATTCACCCTATTTCCTCCTTGCACAATTCAGCCATACCAACCTTTGAAACTCAATGCAATAGTGCCTTATATTGGAAGAGACTGGCACAAATCCACAAAGGATCATCTATTTATAAGAAAAAACATCCAAAGGTACTGGCTGACACATTTTATGAAGAATTACACTCCTGCTTTAGGGAATAAGCCAAATATTGGTGGTTGGGAAGACACTTTTCCTACAGTAGCATTGATCTGTGGCTGTTTTGTGAGAGGTCTGGTTGAGGCATTGGCCCTTGGACATGGTCAGAGAGATAATGGACAAAACTAACCATAAATCTCAGCTACTGTGACAGCTTCCATTAGTTGGCAGCTGCCAGGCTCATAGCTGGATCTGAACTTCATAAACCCTTAAAGGTATTTGGATCCAAGTGTTTCTACATTCCTCAGCCTCTGTGAAGGTTGGCAGAGCTAAAAAAGCACTTCAAGAAGTAATGGCACAAGAGTTGAAAATGAAATCACCAAAAAAGGTCCCCTGCCACAGATCTGGGGAAGGGTTGCCAGTAACTCTTGAAGCCTAATTTCATCCATCACCAAGAGCAATACACAACAGAAAGCCGCTTATGCAGTGCCCTGCTGAGCATCATCTGTTTACTGTGTATACTGCAATTTTTTTAAAATGTGTGAAAAATGAAAAACTATTTAAGTCCAAATGCTGAATTTGCAAACTCCAGCCTTATGCCAGACAAGATGCTGATCTTTAAGCCCGTCAACCTGAAAGACTTTCATATTTAAAGAAGTGGCTTTCTTGCGTTGCAGCGTTGGGGTGAGATGGAGCCCATCTGGAGCAGGAGCAGAGCAGGGTCAGCAGGATCAGCCACGAGCAGAGCTGTGCACAACAGGGACTAAAGCAGCTTGGCCCACTTAAACCCAGCAAAGGAGAATGCAAGAGGGAATATGATCCTCCCCGAGGTATTTATAGGACAGCATTGGAGCCCAGTGCAGATAAATATGGCCAAGAATACACATAACCTAGAAATTATCAAGGTTTGATCGGCACAAGATGGCTTCCAAGCAGGTTCCCAGCAGGAATATGGATTTTAGGAGGGCATTTGAAGTTCATGAACATGGTGTACCACGAGGTTTTCAGCAAGGAGAGGAAGACAGGCAGCTGTCCAGGGAGGTTTTTGCTCCTCCTTGGCTGATATAATGGCAGGGGAGTGAAGATGAAAGGGGATTTTAATCAAAACTCTCTTTACAAATGTGTTTCAGTTTCCCCCCTACGGCCCAGCCGCTGTCTAAACATTTTCTCTCGGTTCTGAAACACAAATACCTTGAGGGAAGATCCACGTTGATGTTTCTCTCGAGATAATAACAGCTGCTCTCTATTAGTGTTTCTTACAGATTTACTCTTGCTAAATGCCCAGTCAGCTCGGCACAGGTTTGACAGGAAAAAGAACAAACAAGGAACTCAGGAATTTGTTTAATGGAGAGCTAGAGCCAGCTGCAAGTACAGCACTGGGGACTTGCATGCATGCATGCAGGAGTAAACTTTCCTTATGTAAAAGCTCTGCTGTCCTCAATCATGTGCAGGGGAAAAAAAATAGCTACTGCATCTGTTGGTAGTATTTGCAGACTCTGGACAAAATTCAGGCAGCCAGCAGCAAAGCAGCCACAGCTGAGGAAGTCATCTGCAGCAAGAGCACCTGCAACAGCCTTTTACTGCATGAATGAAGCAAAGACCCAGCCATGACACTGTCCCTCTCCACGGAGCCCTTCGCCTCTAACTCAGGTCAAATGCTAAAGCACCACTTCAGTCTAGCAAGAAAGCCCCAGGCAGGAGAGGACAGCAGCTGGATGGTACGTGACAGACATCTGGGCACACAGGCGGTCACATTTTCTACTTAAATGCCTGCAAAATAAGGGATCTTCCACTTGGAGACACGATTTCGTGCTAGGATTATTCTCTGTGCTTCCTCAGGAAACAATTCCAAACGCCTGGATCTCAAAATCCCAAATATCCATTGCAGATGAGCTTGCTGCACAACAGGCTGCACTTTCAGAGAACATTTAGAACCACCAGCTTACTCCATCATGACTCTCCCTTCAGAGAAGCCAGACTGGGACAAAACCAGGTTAACTGGGGACAGTGTTAACCAACAAAGAAGTTTATTTGGGATTTGTGCTGAGAAACTAAAGTACCACCTATTCAGTCTAGAAAGATCTTTTTCTGGAAAAGTGTCCAGGCAATATTATCTGGGGTTTTTTTATCTATAGCCTGTGTTCCTTTTCACCATCCAGTCTACCCCACTTCCTCAAGCAAGTTACAGTAGAGGCAGAAAACTGACTTTTCTGTCACATTTACAATGACCTTAAGAAATCATGTTTGACCCCAGGCAGTCTAACTTATTCATAAGCTACTCTCACACCACATATCACAGCTATGATTTATTTATAAAGCATTCTTGATCTGACACGCTACCAGAATATGTTCCACTTATCTCTGAAGTGTCTGTTTATTGGAAATCAATCCATATAATTGCCCTGTACACATCTATGGCAGTCACAGTATCACACACATTGAGAGATTTGTGGGTTTACATTAACACCTACACCATGGCTTAAGGAGGAAAAGAGAAGCATGGCAAGTCTGTTGGGTATAAACCACCAGCACCTGGTTTCTCCCACCTGAGGGACATGATGTTTTTCCTCAGTAAGAGCCCTGGGATGAGGTCACAATGTGGATGGTTTGGCCATGCACTGAAATGCTGTACATACACTGCTGGATCAGACCCATCCTCAACTGGGACAGTGATCTAAACATTATATAATTATAGTATTACTTTTACAAAACAAGTTATTATACTATTGGCTTCACTGACCCTTTGCTTTTCCCCGTTGTCCTGTGTACACACTGTAGCTCTTGATGCTGTAAGAGCAAGTAGGTCAGAGAAGATGGATACGCAATGAGGAAAAAAGTCTGGGTTTACATCACCCTTGAGTAAATCCTCCATTAAACCAGTGAGATTGCCTAGAACATGCACCATGATGACTCAAGGGCAGTATCTGACCCTGACAGGCCTCTTTGGGCACACTAAACATGCCTATCTTTCCCCCTTCCTCATCCTCACCAGCAGTGCTGGTGCTGGCTACCTGTACTGGCAGAACAAGATTGTCTCATGAACAGTCTCCCAACCCCTGCGACTGCACAACCTCTGGTAGTTACAGGGTTTTGTGAAAGAGAGCCTGAGAAACGCTATGTACTTTTGTGGTTTTCATGGGCTCATAAAATGCAACAATTAAACAGGAAAACTGATGCCTTCTAACATCCTGCTAGAGAGTTAGAGTTATCAGAGTTCAGGAAATCCATCTGTTTCTCCTTTTACCTCTTGCAACATAAAAGTCTCTTTGGCTGCATTAGGAATAGACTCTTGCTTCTCCTCCTCCAGACAATTTTCCCCAACTTCCCTAGCAGTCAGTACAGAAGCAATGGCAAGTATATTCAAAAACCCTGGTAGATATTTGGAAGAACAACAGGGAGAAAACTTTGCAGGTGCCCAACAGCATCAGGACCTGATGAAGTCGTCCTGAGCTCAGAGGGAAAACCTGAAGCTAAGAACATGTATGCTCTCTGGCTCAGTGTACCCCTGCTCTACCAACATGATCCACAAGTGTCACGTGTGACACTTAGGAGGATTGTCAGGGCTCAAAACTACCATCAGATTATAATGAGTGGTCCACCACAAGCCTGAAAACTTGCACCAGTAGCACCAGGATAAAGATGCTTTTGTCATGATACGTTCAGGGATGGTGTGGGGAAGGGGACAGGGTCTCTGAACACTGGTGTTTTCTTCCAGTAAAGCTGTGACACGGCTGAGAGTCCTGGAAGAAGAATCACCCTTGTTTTTTCGTAAAGTTGTGGATATGTTTATCACAGCAATGAGGCCTGCCAAGACCATAGAGAGAACACAGCTGAACTTGGCAAAAAAGCAGCTCATATCAAGCTCCTCTTTTACCATGTCATTAGGAGGCTGGCTCTGCAACACAGAGAGCATCCAGCAATCAGTATGAGATGGGATGATAGGTAGGAGAGCAGCAGCTGCTATCGGAGAGGTTTAAGCACTCTGAGATCTTTCAGTCCTGAGCCATCATACGCACAGCAAAGGATTTTCAGCTGCTGCAACATCTCCTCTTGGATGGGCTTGTGGTGCTGGCCTGATGGAGAAGAAAGCCAGGAAGCTCAAGGCCCTTTCATCCTTAACTGCCCAAGTAGCATGGAATGAACAATGCATTTATGTAGTTTTGAACCCTTCTGGCCCTTGCCACAGCAGAGCTTTCTCCACAGCCACCTGAAATCAGGAACCACTACTGAACAAACTGTCCATGTCAACTGAGTTATGGTTTCACCCATCAAGGACAGGACCAAGCAACCCAAACACCACCAAACCTACTCTGAATCACCAAGGCTAAGGGCAGCAAACAATTATTATATTCAATACATCACAGTGCCTTGGCTTGGCCTCATGCAGGGTCAACCAGAGACTTTTACCCCATGTTTGTTCCTGCCCTTCTCAAGAAAAAAAAAAATCCTTAAAATGATTAGTTGTCCTCAGCGGTAATTAATTATCCCCAAGTAGTGAACTGAAATGACAGTGATATTTCTACTTGAATCCTCAGGGGAAAATCAGGTTGTCTTGCTATGCTCTCTAAACCTGACATAAAGTTAAAAATAGGAAGTTTAATATGCAGTCTGCAGGACTTTTTCTGCCTGTAAGGCAATCCCAAGGGATGTCTCAGTTCAACTGCAAGCTCACAAAGTCCCGCTGTCCTAGAGAAGGCAGTGACATTTATTTCCCTCTTAGGCAGCTCAGGCTCAGTGAAACACTAGCAAGAACTAAAGAACTTGTCAATTAATACAACTGAAGATAATTTACAGGAAAAGCTTTTAAACACGTTAATCTCCAGTGAAGCCTGCTTAGAGCTACGTGACAGAAAAAGCATGAGGAAAAGCAGAGATTTTGGCTTCCAGTCACTGGGAGCAGATGTTATACCTATAGATGAGTGGCAACTGGGTGGGCGAGGACAAACAGTAATTCATGTTTCTGCTGTATAAGTAGCCAGGGTGGGTTGGAAGCTGTAACTTGGGGAGCAAATCAGGTTTGTCTTAAGGTGATTTTCCAGCTCAGGTTTCTGGCCTTGATCTATATCCACACTTGTTACCCTTCCCACAGTGATCAAAAAGCAAGACCATTGAACAAATATTTTGGTTCATTCATATCAGTTCTTCATTCAAAGTTAAAAGTTGTTACAAGCTCATTTTACCAGATTTTTTTTAATAAAGAAAAAAAAGTCTGAAATCCCATATTTTCCTTTCTTTCATTAATGAAGCAGTATCTTGGAGTAAGAACAAGAAAATCCCCAAAGGATTAGTCTAATTTCTCTCCCTGCTGAACTGACAGTGCATTTCCCTAGCACAATTCTAATGAGAAAGCAACCACTGAAAGTGAACCAAGCCTTCACTCAGCATCAAATCCCAGTGTGCTGTAAAAGCCAGGCTAGTTGTCAGGTGTTCTTTAAAGAACTAGGAGTTTTATTTAGGTAAGATCTATTTTCAGAAAAGAGGAAAACAACTCTCTTTTTCTAGATCATCTTCAGTAACAGCAGCTCTGTTTCCCTGGTGTTTGCACAGCTCTGCCAGAGAAACCCAAACTCTGCCCTGGGCAGGCTCCCCTGGCACAGATCAGTGGCACCAGAACCCCCAACTCCTTTGGCGAGGCTAGGTCACACCTGGCAGTTGTTTGTCACATCTGTCATGACTTTTGGAGGTTGGATTGTCAGTGCATCCCCCCTCATTTCATGTGAAAACAGCACTATACTCTCAGCTCACAGCCAACTTGGTTCGCTTTATTTAATCTGCTTAATGAATTGATGTGTAACAGAACTTTTGTGCTCACAGATGAGAAATAAATCTCTTACTAATCAAAAAGCTTACAACCCTTCCAAGCTTTTTAATACGTGCCTTTCCAGGGCCATCATATTGCCACCACTAAAACCCTTGCAAGTAATAAATAAGAGGCTTTTTTGTTTCAGTTACATGCTAATGCAGTAAACATAAGAGCAAAAGAGGAAAAAGACCAATTTTGCAAAAGAAAGTGGCTTATATTATACTTATATAGCTCTGCCTGTGATACAAACACCAGGCCAGTGCAGAAACATCTTAGTGCAAATGGCACTTTGCTCTTATATCCAAGTGATTTAGGTTATATAGCACAAATGAAAATAAATAGGCAGGGCCAACTTTTGGTAGAGACAGAGATCTGTATTCCAGAAATAGACACTCAGCACCTTGACCACAAGCAGCCTGGAAACCTTAAATAAATAATCAAATTCCAGCCCATATTTCAAACCCACTGAGCCCCCAGAACCCCAAAGTCCCTGCGTCTGGTGCTGTAGCTGCCTTGCATTCTCACAGCCTTCTGCAGGGAGACTGCCAACAAACCTCTTACACGGCTCAGACCAGTGGCTCCTTTTGAAAACCTGCTTTGCAAGACACTCATTGCAGATCGCTGCCCACACAGGAGCTCAGCAGTATGAAATCCCTGAACCAGCCTGAAACTGCTGTTGTCCCTCATAAGCACAACGGCAGCACTGCCTCGTTTACTACAGATTTCCTGCAGCCACTGCCAAATATGGCACTTTGGGGACATTTATTTTAAGCGTCATTGTTCTCTGTGCATTAACATATGCTCCAGTCAAACCCTTTATTCATCATTGCCAGATATGATGAGCCTTGTTACAGCCCCAATTAAAGAGTCTTGAAAGCACTGCCTTAATTTATGACCAGGAGAAGAAAAATAGATTTTAATAAATATAAGGAACCTGAAACCAAGTCAAAATCCCTTTCCTGATAAGTTTATCTGACTTGGCTTTTAGCTCTTCAAGAAAACACCAAGTCCCTTGTGGGACTGTGCCAAGCAGCTGAGATGGGATATGGACAGCCCCGATTGCCACTCTTGGGAAGTGACATGAAGTCCTCCTGGATTCACAAGGCGTCCTCACCATTCCTCATGGCTGCAAGGGGAAGCTCTATCAAGCCATCTTTTCTTGAGGGCAGATGAGCTTGCTGATGTTTGTATGGCAGTAAGTCCTCAGCTGAGGCAATACCATTTTAAATTGCTTGAAGCATCAAGGCTGAAGGCAATCCAAGTTATTTTATCGACTAGACTAAAAGTACTAGAGAAAACTGAGGCACAGGACATCCCCCCCTTTCCCAGAGCAGCCTCCAGGACTTAAAAGTTCAATAACATGAAGTCTTCCTGAAAAACTCACATTCACAGGATCCAAATGCCTCACCTCAGGTCACTTGGCAAATTTCACTGACAGCCCTGGGACCCATCACCCTGAGTGACAGGTCCAAATTCTGCACACAACTCCATCTGTGTGCACATGAAAAGCCCCATAAACCACCACAGCTAATGTCAGCCTAAGGGAGGGAAATCTAGCTAATAGCGCATTAAAAAGTTAAATTTCATTATTAATGAAAATACCTCCAGCAGAGCAATTATGCAGCACCCTTAGAGAAAGCTGCCAGGAGACAGAGCACAAGCAGAAGCAGAGCTGGCACTAGGGTGTCCCTGTATGGACTGGCTGAGCTGCTTCCACCTTGTACCTTCTGCAACCTCCCCAGGTAGAAAATGCAATTGCAAACATCACTTCTGTAGCTAATTACTGATCTGCAGCAGCAGGCTAATATAAAGCTTTGTGTAGAGGAAGAAAAAGAGACATTTGGTGCTTACAGAATTAAAATTCTCCACTCTGGGGGAATGTGGGATAAATAAACCAATTTCATGCAGAAGCCTAAGTGCTGAGAAAGAAAAATTCCACAGTAGAGGCTGGAAAACGATTTGGGGTTAATTAACATCCATGAGTCAAAGCTTGCCTGACAGCGTGAGCAGGGGAGATGGCACAGCCTCCCTGAGTTAAGCCAGGGCACTGCACAGCAGCCCTCCACTACGTGCCAAGTCCTGCACTGAAGCAGCATACACGTGGAAATACTAAGCAATTCTTTATTTAATATTCCTCTTCTGTAGAGAAAAGGGAGACAGTGGGCATATCTAGTGGAACATTAAAACAGGACTTTGCATGTTCATTTCACAATGAAATGTTTTTAGAACTAGTGACTGGTGGCACCACCTGTTTCCCATTCTCTTCCACCTTTCTTGGGTGTCCAGGCAAAACCAAAGTCTTCATAATCTGGTGCTAAAAGCACAAGTTCCCACTATGGCACTAGAAGAATGAGAAGTGATGGCTATGTGGGACAATGACAGATCAAGAAATAACTGGCATTAAGTCATTGTCACAAAACGCCTCTGAGCAAGGTATAATAAAAGCTGGCTTTGCAGTTGTTTGATTGTCACACTAATGAACAAATTAAAGTTTATTTCCATCATCTTTAACATTCATAGTGGCAGGAAGCTGAGGAAGCACTTGAGTTTTCAATGCATCAGCTTATAAGCACGCATGTGATTTTTATGGCTAAGCATTATGTCTCCTACTGTTACTTGTGATCCAGACCAGCTTCGTGTTTTTCCTCTCTTGATGTGAAGAGTTTAGCTTTGAGGAGTTTTTGTTGAGCAGGTCGTGAACAAAATTGAAATAACCACAGCAAATTAATTGGCAGAGACAGAAAAGCTCCCTAGGGTGCTACAAAATGATGAAGAGACTACAAAACTTCCTAGAGGACAATAAAGATGTACATACACAACCAGGTATTCCTCAGCCTTGTATCCTATAAAGGTGGTTGTGAAAGCTGCAGTCCTGCAGGTTTTCAGTCTGACCTTAGTACAAGTACAAAAAATTAAGAGGTGGGCATGGAGAAACCTGCCAGTCAGGAGAACCACCACCATTCCTGCTTTGGATCATGATTCCCATGGCACAGCAGCCCTTGGAGTCACCTGGCACCCACTCTGCTGACGCACAAGCACTGATCTCTGACCCAACAACGTTTCCGTGAAACGGCAGCAACATCAGGAAGGTGCGATCAGGGGGATTCAGGTCTCTGCTTCTCTCAAGATGACCCCTGAAATGCTTAGCTTGTGATGTTATTAGCATCAGCAAGCAAGGAAGCCAGCCAAGAGCAAAATGTATTTTATCTTTCCATCAGCAGTTCAGCAGCACAGTGTGCCAGTATTTCTTCGAATGCCAAATCCACCCTCCCACCTCTGGCTGCGGAGGGAGCAGACTGAACGCCGCAGCTTCTACATTTCGGCTTCACGCACTGCTCAAGGCAGCAACCAGATATTGCCTCTACATTACATGCACAGATAAAGTTTTCCTACTCTGGACCAGTTTTCGCCATCGAGAAGGTAAGAACAGGCTACTCAAGTCAAATTCAGATAGACCAAGAGGGAGCCTGAACCTGCCCAAGTCTCTCTGCGATGGTTTAACCCAGATGAACACACGTCAGGCCAGTGCCAGCTACATGCACTGTTTGCAGTCTGGAGAGACAAAAGCATAAGTTCACTGCTTTAGAAAGCTAATCTGCTCTTCAGGAGAAAATATCCAAAAAAGAAACAAGCAACCTTCATAAAAATAGATTAAACTGGGATTTTTCCATGGGATAGCACAGGACATGGAAAGGTACGAGGGTGCACCAGTGAGACCATGACCATCTTTCACCAACAGACTGATCCAGATGGTGCTTCTGCTGAGCAATTCAATGCACAGACCCCAACCCCACCTATATCTGGTCCCTATGGAGCTGTGCAAGTGAGGAAAGGACATCTTGTGGAACTTATCTCCCATAGCTGTAAGGCCTTCAAACCAACCAGCACCCTTTAAAAATACAGCTCTACACCACCTGGCAGCTATTTTACTGGTAACACCCTCCTCACAAAAGCCCTGACACATTTACTGGTGTGGAGCAAAGCAGATCCCAAGGAGCACTCCAGACGAGAGATATTCCCACTGCAGCCATCAAGGACAGAGATGTCCTGTGCCTGGCAGCTCGCACCCGCCTAAGCAGAGGGGCAGATTTCACACGCACACCAAAGGAGAAGCAGGAGAGTCCTCCATAGGTTACACGCTCTAAGAAGCCTCTGGAGGCAGCCCTCAGGCACTGCACACTTCAGCCACAATGAGCTTTAAACCTTAAAACACACACCAGAAGCGCTGGTGCTTGGAGGCTACAGGACATATATCATGCGCTAAAATGATTTAGTACCCTTTTTGTCTCGACAGAACTGTCACTTCATGTTGTAAGAGCAAAAGAGCCAGGTAATGCCAGTTTTTTTGAGTGCTTATAGTCTGCAGTAAAGGTCCATGTTTATGAACCCAAGATCCAGAACAAAATATAGCATAATCACCCTGTCCATTCCCAAAGAAAAACAAAGAAACGTTCTTCTCTGCAAAAAGTACTGAAAGCTGTTCTTTTAGGAGGCTTATTTTGTTTAGAAAGCCTGCTTTTAGCTTTTCCAGGCTTCTCAGCTACAGTACATTTTTCTTTAATTAGTTTAGCTCAACCAGCAAAGAGCAGGAGTTGAGCAACAAGGGTCTGCACATAAAAGCATTTAAAAATCTCTGTCTGGCTAATACAGTCTAAATATACACTGCAATCTGCCTGTCAGACTTATTAGAGGGCAGCATTGTGTTCTGTATACTACATTACTATTATTGTGTTTTCCAGGAGAGTGAGTTATCCACTGATAGCGATTTCATGTGGGTAAATGAGGCTGCTAGGTTGGTTCATTAGCATCTTCTCTGCAGCCACCAGCATTTAAATTAGAGATTCTCCTGGACCATACAAAGGAACGAGTGTTTACTCAAGTGTTTCATCAGCTTGTCAACACAAGGACCTCCCGTACATCCCACACTCCTGCCTTTGCTGGGGCTCGTGGAAGCTACACAAACAGGTACCTCAGAACTGAGCAGCTCCTGACAGAGATGGAATTCAATCCCCAGGTTTCATGTCAGGAGATATCCTGACACAACCTTTGAAGCACACGAAAACAAATATCAAGTATTTTTTGGGTGCAGGTTGCCATGCTAACTGCGCTGTGAGAGCACTTCTGGGATTTCCCACCAAAATCTCACACTCACTTCTGCCCGCAGACCCAGTCAAGGGGCTGGCACAGCTCCTGCTGCCCTGCCTGGTGCCCATTTTGGTCAGCAGTGCAGGGCCATGGGGAAGCTTCCCCGGCCCCAGGGAGCACAGGGCTGGGATGCTCAGGGCTGACATTACCTTTGTACCCTCCTGAACCACCAGCCTCCCTCCAGCATCCAGCTCAGTCATTTCTGCTGCCCCAAAACCCCACACAGCCAACAGCACAAGGTGAGGTGCAGGCAGTGCTCAGCATATGAAACACTGGAGGCAAACTCAAAGCAAATAGAGGGGCAAACAAAGAAAGGTTTTATAGCCTCTGATGGCTTGGCTGGCAGTAGGGAGAAGAGAGGGAGGATCCTTTGGCTCAGGCTTTGTCCCTATCTCCAAGGCTTCCTCCCTGTTGAGTCACTCACACTTGCACAAACCAACATTGAAGTCAGTGATAGGACTGGGCAGGGAGAAGGGAGAACTTTGTGACAGGATATGATGGTGCAAAACCAAGTGTGAGATCAAACAGGCTGCTGGTGGGAACAGGAACATGGGCACATAGCAAAATCCAGCTCCTGGAATGATTTATTAGACAAAAATAATTTTAAAGGTTGCTTTAAATTCAGTGCTTTAATGCCCTTCTGCTCTCTTAGTGAGGCAGTTAGCTGGCTATAGCACTAGATTAGAAAACTGAATTCTTTTCACATACAGAACGTGTGAAATAGTGCTAGCTGTGACTCAAAAGGCCCTTTCCACAATGTCTTTTAAAAGGCAATATGCATTTGGCTAAGTAGCTGGTGTATTCCCAAGGAAATTTTATTTCACCAGTGCTCCCCACATCATCAGCTAATTATAGAAGCACTGCAGCCACCTGTGGTGTCGTGGTAATTGTGGCTGGTGTGCACAAAGCACAAAGGAGCAATAGCCATAAAACTGCTTTTCACTACCACTTCACAGGAAAGGTTCTCAGAGCACTGCAGTTATTTGCACCTTCACAGCTCCACAGTTTATCAGTCATTTCACAGTCATGGAAATCCAGGCAGAGATGAAGTGAGACAAGCATGAAAGACTCAGGAGAACTCCCCTTTCCCAGAGGGAAGTTCATTCCTGCCTGGACAGAGCACTAAGTCAGCTCTTAAACTCCACTAGCATCAGACAGCTGGGCTAAAATTACGAACAAATCAGTTGGTCTTTAATTTTAAAAAATGCCTTAGACAGAGAACCCCTATATTTAAAGGTTTAAGCTTCAGAAACAACTTCGGGGGCAGGACAGGGAGGCTCTGTACAGCAGGTCCATATATCTAATGAGACAATAATTAAACACCTAATTTTCTAATCATGCTTTTGGTCTGGTGAGCAGTGCTCTGGGTTAAAAGCACCCTCAAATCTACAGATGCAAAATAAAAGCTGCTTAGCGTGGACAGCAGCTCTTCAATTCTGTCAGCAATAGTGAGGACAGGTGTCTGTTCTATACCACACTTCTAGCTCAAGGATCCACTTTCTCCAACAGAATTAAGTCTTCTCCAAGAACACTTGGCTTCAGGTCCAAGCTGAATCCTGACTTTTCCAAAAATTACAGCACTGATTAGATTTATGCGATGATTAAGAGGCTTTCCAAGTCCAAAACTCAGGTAGTTGTGCTATAACAGGCTGTTCCACGACAAACCCCTGAAGGCAGAGCTGGTTTGAGGTCTCGTTTCCAAGAACAGCGTGTACTCTGGAGACACACTGCAAGGTGCACCTGCCACAGCACCTTCAGGAGTCACACCTACAGTCACACGCCATCAGCTGCTGGGGGGCTGATGGACCCGACCTCTACAGCTCTTGCACGGCTCCAGTTACTGCAGCAGCTCTGACTCCAGTCTCTAAACGTTATCCATGAATTATCGAAAGCAAAGCTCGGCCAGCAGCTGCAACAGTGACTGACTCACACAGCTGGACCATCACAGCCACAGCAAGATGTGCCCTCACGCAGCACCAAAAGCCTGCTTGGGGACGCATCAGAGAGAGACAAGCGAGCCTCAAAGCACTGAGCTAGGGATGCATAGCAGGTTAAGCAAGGACTGAGTAAAACTCAGCATAGACTGTAAAACCAGCCTGAAAAACCCTTTGTTTTCAAAAGGCCTCTGAGCTGCTGCTGCTGCTGGGCTCCTGCTGTCAGGAGAGAGAGCTGTGATGGAATAAACTGATGTGTGGCATCGTGATGATGCAGGGTAAATGTGCCCTGCACACCCTTGGCTGCACCAGCAGCAGAAAACCCTCCTTCGGCTGCAAATGGCTCTGAAAAAGTAATTAGTTTTCCCAGAGTTATTAGGAAAGTGAGTAATTGTGCATACAGTTACAGCAGTGCTGTAGACACTGCGCTCCGAGTGAGGGAAAGACAAAGTTGAAGAGGGATTTGTTTGCAGCTGTAATTGTTCTCTGCCCTGACTTTGCTCAAGCAGCTACAATTATTAATCTATAAATTCAACATCAAAAGCTAAGATAACTAAATAGAGGCAAGGTCAGATGGAAGAAGTAATCTAATTTTTTACATTACATTAATTTTTTTCCAGCTGAGATGGCTTTCTTTCTGAGCTGATATTAAGAGCACACATATTTTAAGTAAGTCCCACTGGCCACACATGCCATTAGCAGAGTGCAGCATAGCAAAAAATAATTGAAGTAATTGTTTTTAAGGATAAAGTATATCCACTTTAACCAAGATAACAGTTTGAATAGCTGAAAATAAATCAGATATGAAACTACACACTGAATTTATTTCCCTGCTGCCAGTAATTCTTTAGATTCTTTTCTGTGAAAAGAGATGCTCTAGAGTTTGGTAGGGAGGTGAGCCCCAGATATTGCTACCTGTTTTGTGGATCAAAGGAGCTTGATGGAAAAAAGCCCTATGGATGCTAAGGCCTGCCCAAAGAGAAAAAACTGTAAAGCACAGACAGGCTCCAAGACCTATGTTCACAGTGATGACGACAGGAAAATATTCTTAGCCTCGAGACAAAAATAAATTAATATAATTACTCCAAACAACAGGAAAAAGTCTATTACAAAACAGAAGAGAAATTTGTCTTTGTCAACAAAAGCATAACAGTTTAATTTCGCCTACATTCTAGCTCAAATGAAAAGTGAAAAAAAAGAAAGAAAGGAGAAAGTGAACCCTCTCCCTCCCAAAAAAAAAAATATATACCACCTTTTCCTCTCAAATCCTAAACCTGGTAACTGTTTCAAAACATTAAAAGCTTTTCAAGGAGCACAGCGTCTGGGACCATTTCACAGAGAAATCACATTAGCACATCTCTTTCATGGTGCAGCCAGGTTGGTTCTCACTTCTTTAATAACTAAGCTCTAAAACCTTTTCTATCTACCAAATAAGCAAGTTTGTGCTGTTACAGAAAGATAACACTCTAAGGACAACAAATCTGTCTTGTGGTTTACTCCACACTGGCAGAATCCCACCAGGGATGAATTAAAATAGATCATTTTTCCACCTTTTCCAAAACGAGGACTCAGGTATTTTCAAAATCCTTTTCCATTCATCTCTGCTCACAGCACATACAGCTTGTGAAAAAGCTCCCTTTCTCATGTTCTGCAATTAATTTTCTCTGAGGGGGACAGCAGAAAACAACAGAGCCACGAGAACCTCGTACTTGGTCTGCAGGGAACTGCAGCACCACATTCCAGAAGTGGCCTTGGCAGACTTGGCATGTTGCTGCACTGATTCATTGTCCTGTCAATGAATGTAACTGGATGTTTATTAACAGTGAAAACAAATACATTCTATCTTCTACGACAAGAGCTGTCTTTCTGAACAAGAGAGATGCGTGAAGAAGCAACTGAGATATTAACATGCTTAAAATAAAAATACATAGCTGGCATCATGGTATTTGATTTAATGATTAGCACATGAGGAACATGAAATTTAACATGAAACGTGAACTGCCACAAACAACTCCAGTTTTCTTATTCTCAGCATAAAGATTGGCTGTATAGATCAGTAATCTGTTTCTATGGGGTATTAGCAGAGAGAGGGAAAGGTACACACCACATACTAGCTATCTGCCCCCTATTCTTATATTCACTGATCATTTCACACTGTTTAGAGTTTCCTGAACCAACAATTCACTCAGGGAACTCAGTGTTCACTATCCCATTCACCTCTCCTTTGATAACTGCAGCTACCCTGGGATGGATGCAGCCACCACCACATCACCTCCCTCAGGTGAGCCCACACCCCCTGCAGGGTAGCTCAGGGGAATTTCCTTCCTGAGCCATTTCCCAGAACAATCTCATCTCCAAAATCACCTGTAGTATCAATGATTTAGAAGCACAGCAGAGATGTGGGACACAGGAGTGAAGGTTCTGGCCACAGTCAGCAGATGTCTGCAGGAAGAGACTGGTGGTGCTCAGAGTCACTCACTCTGAGGGACTACAAACCTGCATCACCCCAAAGTCACCTGCTCTGCTGACAAGACACACATCCTTGGAGCCAACAGCTGCCCCAGCAACAAGAATTCTTTGAACCTCAGTGCTGGGTGGCTTTGTGACATCAAGCACACAAGAGCTTTGAGACCAAACCCCAGGAACAAATGCTCCTGCTTCCTGCTGAAGAATCATCCCAGTGTCAATTGTGTCTGACCAGCCCCCAAGCATGTCTTGTACGCAACACTCAGCCTCCATCCTGCTCCAGCAGGAAACATCCCAAAAACCTGATCTCAAACCTTAAACATTAAGCATAGCAAAACTACAGCTCTTGAAGGCAACCTGGATCATTTACCATAAGTCACTTCTGAGGTGACTCTAATAACATCTCCCCTGCAATGAATTCACACCACTCTGCCAACAGGGTGCCAAGAGAGACTTGCTCGTGGGCACAGAGTACTTTCTCCAAAGCAGACAGCAGCCATCTCTCATAAATCTTCACACACCAGAGGCACCATCTGCAATAACAAATGAGACCTCTGAGGCATCTTTTAAGTCTTGGGTTTGCTACATTAAGTTTAAAGATTGTAGATGTGTCTCTGGTAGAAGAAAATATTCCAATGGCATACTACTGTGCATGCCACTATTCAGGGAATGAAGAGGTCCTGCCACACTAATTAACAGAGACTCAGTATCTCCAGCCTATAGCCAGTTGGGGCTGCCCTCTCCACTGCTGCTGTGGAAGTTTAGGACACATTCAAATGAACCAGACTTACAGCACAGGAAAAACAGTATAAAGCAAAAGAATAAAAGAATGCTGTTTGTGATTGCCATTTGCACAAAAATACAATTTAAAGCATCAATTCCTAACTACCCACAACCTGACACTGTTTTCCAAAGGACATCTTCCCTTTTGCAGGTACAATGTGTGCTTGGCAACACCTGCAGTCACTCTCAAGGGTTCTGACTTGCTAGTGCACCTCAGTAACAGCATTGACAAGGGCCATATTTCATTCTGGGTGTTTTTACTGATTAACAGCTACATTACAGCAGAGTGCAGAAGGCAGACATACCTGTAACACAGAATATCCAATACTACACAACATACCAATAATACAGAACTAACAGACCTGCCCATTTTGAGACATTCAGACTTATAAAGAATCTTCTGCAGCATCAAGAGGTAGGTCTAAGTACTGAGTTCATCACATCTCAATTCTGCCCAATTTAGGTGGCAGGGTCAAAATTAAAAGGGAAAAAAAAAATCCATGCAATTTTGAACACTTGTTTTGTCTGGAAACAACATTAACAGCATTTGCAGTTATCGAGTGTAACAACTCCCATCTTCATTCCCATCGCATCGCGGCACAGGGAGAGAATTAAAGAAGTCACATTTGCCAACAGCCCATATTGAAATCACATGGCTGCTGTATAAACTTTCAATTATGGAGGATAGAGGCTGAGGGTGGAGGAGATAATCCTTATAAGAATTGCTTCAAAGGTAGAGTATGGATGAGGTTTCAGAAAGGCTAACTTAGAAGCTGTGTGATGTGTCTGTTGTTTCGATACCAAGGTCATTCGTCACGCTTAGACGTGGTTTTCACAAAGGAAGCCTTTAAAAAATATTTTCTTTATTTGTTTCTACAAATCAGCTGATTCTAGTTATAAAAATCCCATTAATTGAGTGCCACACAAATCATCAAAGAATTCCCGCACTGTTCAAAGAATAAGACAAACGAGGCACAAGACAAACAAGGAACCGTGTTTCCACCAAGCTGAGGAAAGCCTAAGATCAAGCCTAACACAAAATGACTTGAATAATTCCAGCTTTCAGTGAAAGCAGCTGAGCATGCCTGAGTTGCTTTGCATTTGCCCCTCTGCCCCAAGGCTGAGCACTCAGTAGATCCTGTGGATTAGTTGATTTTTTGATTTTTGACTTGTGCATACAGGTAAGCTGAAGCTACATATTTTGGGAATAATGCACTGTTCTGTCCTTGTGAAATCTGGCTTTAGCTATTAACTATGCACGGTGCTTTCATAATGCATGTACTTGGGAGGAATTTTCATGCCCACAAGCCCTCTGCACTGACAGCTTTCAAACCTTGCATGGAGTGCTTTCAGGGTGGAAAGACAACAACAGAATGGCCTACTGTCCTACCAGATCCAGAACAAGAGGAAAACTTTAGGGCCTCTGAAACTGGCTGGCAAATATCCCGAGGGACTAATAGTGCTTTACTGCACGCAGCCACATCTGAGCAATTCACTGGAAGATAACACCTCTCTTTTCCAAACTCATCTTTCTTAGCTAACAAGTGCTCCACCAGGGAGCCCTGTGGGGCACAGAGAACATTGACTTTGTGCAACGATGCTCCACCAACTGCTAGACTGAGAGGTACAGTTCAGCACATGAAAGGTTTTCTTCTGGAAACCAAGAGCATGGATACCCAAGGAAAAATGCTGAAGCCAATAAACCTTAGATTTGTTTCCTCTCTGTCTCTCATAGGGTTAACTTGTTTTATCTGCCCAGGCAGCAGAAGACTACAACACACCAGAGTAGCCAGAATTGCTCATTTCTGAAACTCCACTTCTCAACGGTGCTGCATGCTGGCAAACATAGAATGTGGAGAAATAATTGGTTTTAATGTATTTGTGAATGGCAAATAGAGAAGAAATGGAACAACTCTCAGTATTTCCTTGAGTCAATGATAGCTCAGATAAGATAAGAGATAAAGATGAGATTTTACTCTTGTTCTTTAACAATCATCAAGAATGGGTAGAGAATAAAACCTGAGACACTGCAGGGGATTTCAGCACGGAAAAACTGGAGGTCCAACGCAGCTGCCACTGAAATGCCCTCCAAGCATTATCACCACCACCCAGATGACAATGTACAAACTCAAAAATGCTGTGTCCAACAATCAGCCACTTGAAAGCACAGGATTAAACTCACATCACCCTGAAGAAAGGGAAAGGTGATGACAAGAGACCAAAAACAAGCAATTGTAAGTTTAATAAAGGAAGGCCCAGAGGCAAATTTAGCTAGTAAAATTAAGAACCATATAGGTGGGGTTTAAGGCAATTGAAGATAACTCCACTGCTGTTTCAATCAGTTCCACATGGTAGGGGTGAAAAAAATTTTAAGATATTTTTAAAGCTTTTCATTGCAGAGTGGCAGTAGTTAAGTGGTGTCTGCATGTGTTACATCATCAGTTCCACATTCCTTATTCTACTACCAACTAAGCAGAATCTGAAAGTGCAGCTAATTAAACAGAACCTAAATTCAGCAGGTTTGGATGACTTGCACCACAGTTTTAAAAGAACATCCTGAAACACTCTATTATTGATATCAATTTTAAATATGGTGGGTACATGGAAGTCACAGTAGCTGGAAAAAAACCTGCTGATGTGCCAAGTACTTTAAGAATTAAATAGAAAATCCTAATAATGATCTCCAATAAACGAGAGTGATAAAATTAATCTGTATAAATTGGAAATTCTCCAGAAAACACAGTATCTAGTATTATACATTTTTAAACGACCATAAAATAATACACTTCAACATGATTTTAGTCAATAAAAATGACACTCTGGACTTTTCATACAGAATTTAGCTTCATGCTACACAAGTATTTGATTGAGATGAGGAAATAATATGACATGTATTAACAGATGAAAATCACTTCATGCAGTGGTGACTGAATGGTCACAGGTATACATGCATGCTCCTACTGAGGACTTGGCAGAGGCTGCTCCTGTAGTGTAATTGAGTGGGAGAGAGTCTAAAATTGTTATTTATCAAGCCTGAGGATGGCAAACATTGTGGGACTGCTAAATAACTGAGAAGGGAACAACAGATCCACATGGCTAAATAAGCTCCACCAAAGAACAAGGTATAGACTTCAGTACTGCCACACACACAGAGAGCAACACAAACAACGGGGCAGCATCCTGTGAAGCCATTGATTTTGGCAGGAACTTCATGGTCAACATGCAATTAGAGAAGCTGAGCACACTGTGCTGGAGTGGTCCTGTGCTCAAGGGAAGCTCAGAGAACTTTGGATGTGGGATGCTCAAAATAAAAAATAAATCAGCATGTGGCATTAGCACTGTCAAAATTATGGTAAGTTTTAATGCTCGCAATTCAAGAATATATCGAAAATCTGAATCCAGTGCAAAGAACCTCCAAGAGGATGATTAAAGGACCAAAAGCTCAGCTTAGAGAAAGGCTCCAGAAGCACCATCTGTTCTCCTTAACGAAGGGAGAAGGTTAATAGGACAATTTGATCACAGTTTGCAAGTACCTACGTAAGAAACAGAAATTCAATCAAAGAGCTCTGTCCTTTAGTCAGTCTGGTCTAACAAGATGTAATACAAAATTCAGACAAACTCAGGCCCAAACAAAGATATGTTTATGATGGTTAACCAGTTAAAGCTGATGTTGACAGTATTACCAGTATGGATACCTATCAGTAAGGCTGAATACAGAACAGTAAAAGCTGTCATGGATTTTCAGTCACACATTAAAAATATGATGGCACGATTTTTTTCTCCCCCTACTCAGAGGCAACTTTCTAGCTAAAAAATGAATTAATTCAGAAGAGCCAGGGAATTTTACAGCACAGACTTTACACAAGCAGCTCTTTGTGTCCCATGAGGCCCCTACAGCAGGAGCATCACTCTAAGGTAGGGACTGTGATGTGCCACCAGGGACAGGCTCTGTCATTCTGGCATCTGTCAGGAATTAAAGTTTTAAGACTGAAGTATCTCTGCTGTACCACTGGCTGGCAAGCATTCCCACACCAGGCTGGTATTTATCACAGTACCTCATCCCTCAGCATCTCCCACAAAATGTGACTGTTTGGGATGGAACATGCACATTCAGGGGGAGCCTGAACTCTGTGGACCTTCAGCTCAGGTCACATCCTGCAGCATCCTGGGCCATGCAGAAAGGCAACAGCTATAACAGGCATAAAGTGAAGAATCCAGGCATTATTTAATCCCATTTTAAAATTAAATATTAATTCCTTATTGTGGGTTGTTTTCAGAAGGATTGGGGGATGTGGCATTCTTTCAAATAGCTCTTTGGCTCTCGAAGCTCAGGGAGCAGAGCATCAGCTGCAGGACCCCCAGCTGCTGCAGGTTCAGTAGGTTTTACTAAGAAGAGCCTTTAGTATAAACACACCCCAGTCACAAACCTATTTAACAGTCAGCTTGTTAATAACCAGCAGGGTTAAGGAGTAAGTAGAATTACAGAATGGCTGGGGTTGTAAGGCACCTTAAAGATCATCTAGTTCCAGCTAGACAGTGGAACAACATCTTGCTCTAGACCAGGTTACTCAGAGCCCCATCCAGCCTGATCTTGAATGCATCCATGGCTGGGGACTCCACCACCTCTCTGGTAATTTAAGTTCTTCAGCATGTTTTCTTAACAAGCTGTTTGACTCCTGGGTGCCAGAGGTTTTGTTTCCTCCGGGCTTGCCTTGCAGTGTAGTGCATGACAGGCCTTGGACTCCCCATCTCAAGCCCCAGTTCTCTCATGACATGCTATGGAAGCATTTGCAGCTCCAATAGTTTTTGGTACAAACCTATTCCTCCTCTTCTGTCCCTTACATTTAAGCACAAATCAACGTTTCCTGCCCTACACACAGTATACAGACAATGTTTTTAAGGGAAACACAACTACAGAACAGAACCTAATACCACAAATCAGAAGTGCAAAAAGCTGCTGGTGGATTTCTAGGAATGAGAGCCTGAGGGAGAAGGGGAAAGAGTTTGGCTACAGGCAAAAGCAGCCTATAGAACAACCAGCAGCAGGCTGGCTATGTGTAACCATTTATTAATTCAGTTTATAAGAGCCACAGCCCAGGGCAGAGTTGAACTCCTCTCTGCACATAGGTGCACTGTGCAGCAGCCTTCACAGCAAAGGCTCTGCTGAAAATTTCCCAGCCCTGTCCCTCTGCCGAGCCTGCTGCTCCACTCCTCATTCCTGCATGGAGCCACTGATGTTTTGGAGGGGGCGGGAGCCCGTCCCTTTCTGGCAACGCAGGCACCTCATGTAAATTCATTGAATAAATGCAGTCATTTCTCTCAGCTGATCCATCCCCACGTGCGCGTGCTGAAGCTGTGCCAGACCCTCAATGCAGCCAACTCTCCCACAGTTCATCACTCCTGAAGGTGAAACTGTTCGTCACCCTTATCAGCATTTCCCGCTTTCCTTCTCCTCCCCAGCTGCCTTTTCTGAATTTCCTGGCCCCACTTTCTCACAGGAGCCTGACTCCGCACAAGTCAAAATCGAACCCAGGCAGAGCCTTGAAGGAGACCTTGGAGAGTAAAGGACATTATAAAGTTATTTTAAGCTGAGGAAAACTGCATTTCCCCTTAGCAGTTGACTCCAGTCTCTAGAGCCCTTGAATTTTTAGGCTTAAATCTGTCTTCTTGATAAGGCTCCATAGTAGCTGAGACCCACAAAGAAGTTTCCAAAGCACGAGCAGACATAAATAACTGGAAACAAAACTGGAGCATCATCACTAGATGCTCACATGAGCTCTGGCTTCTGCAGTCAGTCCATGTGAGCCTTTAGTCATCTGAAACAGCACAACCCTCAGCTCCTCATGGACGAGGAAAACTGTGCTGCATCAGCTGGAGCCAATTCTTTCCCCCTCTATATTGGAGTAATGACCAACTCCTTGTCCCAGCCTGGCTTGAAGAAATTATTCCAATTAAAGGAGGGTCTGATGAGCACAGCTGCAGTGTGGAGCCCACCCCACCTGCTACTGACCCCAAGCTCCATGCAGGTCAGCAATGCCATTTCACATCCCACGGGGCTGGACAGAACATGAAAAAGATCTCCTTCCTGCAAGGGATGCTTGTCACCACCTCTGGGTGCTGCTCTGAGCAGAGCCCCCCACACTAACCATGCACATCCAGGGTCTTCAGTGGCTGTTTTGCCTTGTAAAGTGTAACTACTAGAAGCTGAAAACACATGGTCAAAACAGACTTCAGAATTCAGACTCAAAGCTTTTATCCAGCTGTGGAAGCTCTATGGGCTTAGGTTTATGTCATCTTCACTTTTATTAAGTTCAGCAGCTGTAGAAGCCTTCTTAAACAGGAAAATGAGGGTTTGGTTCTCCTATATTAAGGATCTTGGAGAGTAAAGCAAGGGAGGTATGAGAGCATGCAGTGAGAGATCTGTCAGAAAAGATGCAAATAATCTATTATTTTAAAGAACACACAAGCAGTCAGTCAGCCAAGGAACCTTCCAAATTTTTAATTAGAGATGTTTTTCTGGCTATTTTGAATTTGGGGAAAGAACGATAGAGATTTTTATCAGACTCTTTTCCAGATTCAGTTATATAGCTCTAGCTCTGTATGCACTTCAAAGGAAATTAAACATTACTTACTTTCCAGAAGTGACTGGTGATTGAGGATGCCTTAAACTGAGACTCTTCATATGGCTTTTAATTGCATTTGAAAGAGTGTGCAATCATTTATCAAATCTGTTACCTTTCAAAGCATCGTCAACTTCATTTCTTCAAAGAGGCACTACAGTTCCCAACCACAAAAATTTCCTGCCCATACCTTTTCAATGTGCATTTTCACACCCAGGGCAGCAATGACAGAAGTAATCCCATGGGGACATTCACAATACTTTTAAAAACAGGGTGCATCAGATATGTTCCTTAAAAAGAAGATCTCTATGTGTCAAACCTGCACAAAATTCAAACCTGAGAAGAGACAAAAGTTGGGCATTACAGCTCAGATCCTTCTGGTTCCCTCCCTGACTCCCTCTGCTCAGAGGAGCAGTTTTTTGCATCTGCTCAGCACATGCAACCTTGCCATGCTGCCAGAGCCAGGAGCCACACGCCCCTGCCAGTGGCAAGCAGCCCATCAGTGGCATCTCACTCCTGGGAAAGGCAGAGCTCCAGACCCAGCTGAGTTCCAAACCACAGCAGAACAGATAGCCAACAGCAAAAGCAGAGAAGCTCCTTGCCTTTTCTCAATGTGTGTTGATCAAGCTAAGCTGGATCTTTTGGAATCAAGACTACATCACCATTTGAAAACCCAGATCCTGAATCTAGCAAAAGGTCTCCTGGTAAATCAAAGATGCTCCTTTAACACAGCATGGTGACACAGGTAAGTGCAGGTAAGTACCTGCACATGTGCTCCTCTAACAGGACACTCTGTGACACACTAGAAGCCAAGCCACAATCACTTCTTAGCCTGAGAGTCCAAGACTAAGCTGCTGCAGTAAATGGATTTAACCTGTACCACAAGCATAGCACTGCATGTCTAGGTCGGACACATTGAAGCAAATAAGTGTTTTTATCTCATGAGCCTGAGATGAGCATTACCTTCTCCACAAGCTAAGGTAATACCTGCTTAGCTCTCTGCAGTCCTCACCCTCTGATGTGGACAGCATCAAGCTCACCTCCCTCTGCACGTGGCTCCATCTGCATGCTTGGGGCTCAGATGTGACACACCTGCTTTAGCATCTGTAACTACACCATAACTTCTTAGTGAGATTTAGGAGGCAGTAATTCAATACAGCCAGTGATACTTGACCAGTGAGTCCAGGCTGTCACTGTGTAATCGTCTGCTGCAGCTCTAAAGACACTGAAGGGAGGCAGCACATCTGCAAGGAGGAGCTGAGCCACGTGCAGAGCTTTACTAACCACTTCTGCATAGAGCTGCTTTGAATGAGCCACAGCCACCTCTGCCTGGCCTCAGGCTACAGGGATGAAGAGGCCTGAGCTTACAGAAGTTCTGGAAGCTAAAGGTGTTGAAGTTTTGCCTGTTGTTTTCTATGCTCCCCTATTTCATGCATTAATAAGATCAAACCACCTCCTCCAGATTTCCCTCAGGTTTAGAGAGCTTATTATTAAGACATTGCAGAAACATATAAATCATTTTTGAACTCTCTAAAGACATTCTTTGAAGGGGGAAAAATTGCCCTAGACCATCACATTCAGCTCCTTTATGCATCATAACTGCTACTTGATACTTTTCAGGAGTAATGTCCCGAAGGAATGCCTGGAACCTGGACTGAAAGCACCAAGTATCAGACACAGACACACAAAAGGGACAGTGGTTCTCAAGCATTTGCAGTCTTAACAGGTAAATAAAAATAACCTGACTGCACATCAAAAGCATGGTAAAGGGACAAAGCTTGATCAAGGTGTCAGAACAAATAAGTGAACAGGCAAGATTATTACCAGCATGTCCTGAAATAGAAGAAATGCTTCCAGCAGCTTTTTCTCCTTCCCTGCCCAGCTGCCAACCTGCTGAACTTGACCCTTGGCTGTAACTTCTTTGTAGACCTATCTAAGCAATGCAGAAATGTTAAGAGTAAGTGGAGCTGCACCACAGCTGCAGTCATCATCAGATATTCTTCTCAGCAGCCACGGGATGATTTGTCACTTCTGCATCAACATTCATTTTGGGTGCTCAGCTCCACAAACAGTCCAAACAGTAGTCATTCATTCACCATTTGATCCATAAATAGACTTGGGTTGGCAAGAAGCAGGTCACCAGGAAAATGTAATTCAGCAGACAGAATCAGCAGCTATCACTACCCCCAGCAAACCAAAGTCACCTCTGGCAACTTCAGCTCAATGAGTGCACAAGGATAACCAGCCTCGCTCCTGATGCCAACTTGTTTGTCATGAATACACTTCCATTCATTTTCCTATCTCCATTGTTGAGACCCAGCTCAGAGTCCTTGTCCAGATCTCAATCCAGACAGAATAGGTATTTTCCAGCACAACTCAGGAGGTCCAACTTTGTTTCTGCTTCCAGGTTGGGTTATTTCTCTCATCCCCACAATGTCTATGGTAGATCAACTGAATATTGCTAGAGCTGCAGTCTCAGTTCTGAGGTGCTGATAGAGGGATTAGCTTTGAATTTATTTGTGTAACTTTAAATGCTAGAAGCAACTTAGAAAACAGCCAAAAACCAATTTTCTTGCAACGTTGCTCTAAATAAGCTAGTTTGCTATCAGAGTTCAGGCAACACTTGCCATCACTGCTTCCTATCAGTTGCACAGACAGTGTGATAAACAGCTGCTGTTGTAGGTAATAAGCACAGGTATTTTTTTGCACTTGTGTGTACACACAAACAAAAATGCAAAATGTGTATGTTCTTGTCCATAGTCACTGGCCAAATAGAGCTGCCATTTACCAGAGAAATCCCTATTACAAGAGGACAAAACTTCAGACCTGGAGCAATTCAGGGTACCATCCAACAGTACTGAAGCTGCTCAGTGTACTTCTGGTGCACTTCTGACATTTGACACAGACAACATCTGGAACTGCGGGCTCCCAGGAGCTGCTAAGGAAAAAAAAAAGTGCTCCCAGCTGGCTCTTAAAGAAGTTTTTTGGTCATAAATTCATTTTAATTGAAGCTTAATTAGAAGAAGAAATCTTGATTAAATTTATTTGAGGAAAAGCTTTCTCAGGTCCAGATTAGAAACAGAGACTAGTACTCAGAACAGATGGGGCTATCCAGGTACCCTGACCATTTCACTCTGTGTAAATAAGGAGTGGGAAAGCATCTATATGACCAAGAAAAAGCTTCGAGGAAGAAAAACATTCATTTTTAACAGCCAGTAAAATAACCTGCAGCAGTTGCTGTATATGTGGTTACACAAAGGCAGGATAATTCCCAAGATCTTAGTAGGATTTAGCAAACAAGAGACGAGCATTTGATTCCCTGCTCACCAAACACTCAAGGAGCCAGAAAACTAAGAACTGTTTCTGTGAAGCATATTGTTATTGTGAGGCTGCATCTTGCACGGCTGTGCTGGCCAGAGTCCCCACTGAGAGGGCGAGTTTGGAGAACTGGCTCCTCGATCTGGCCCAGTCTTCCAACACTGCAGCAACTGGCATGAAAACCCTCCTCCCAGGCTGCTATGGAGAAAGCAGAGATTTATGCTTGTCATGTCCACAAGGAAAGTGTGCTGGCTCTGTGCTTAGATGTAGAACATCAACAGAATATTAAGAATATATATTAAGCTGTACTAAGAAGAATGAAGAATTTCCCAAATAGCTTTCATTGTTCTAGCACTAATCGCGACCCAGAATTTTACTAGGTATTACCTGCTATTTTCTTTTCCATTCTCACAACACCTGCAGGTGATAACTGTCAGATTAATATTAAAGGTTTGGTTTAGAAGCATCTGATTTTTACGTGAGAGCAATGCCAGCATCTCTTTTTTCTATGCACTAGGAAGATGCCAGTGTTTTTATGTGCCTGCTGTGTCAACAAAGGCATTTGGGGAACATTATAAGTGCCCTCTGTAGCAGCAGGCACCATCCCAAAGTTCAGAACATTTCATAAACACTAACTAAGCCTTAAGGCATCCACAGTGAAAAATATGACCTCCCTTTCACAGATGGACACACTGAGGTTGTGACTTGCCACTGGACAATGTTATTTCTATTTTTGCTTCTGGCTCCAGCTTACAGAGCATCCTGGCACAGGTCCCTGCACCGAGCACCTCCCTGGTGTGGGCAGCACTTCTCCACACACTCCCAAAAGCTTGCACCAGGCCTGCTCCTCATTTAACAAAGACACAGGACTCGGCACATCAGGAAAGGAGCACAGCTTTGGCAGTTCCTGCAATGGCTTTTCTGAGAGGCTGGCAACCTTCAGAGCTTCTCCTGGAAGTGTGAAGCCCAGGGCTCTAACTGTGCTTCCGAGAGGAAAGTTTAAATTGCAGCCCATAGGAAAAGCATGTGTATCTATACAGAAATGCAGCAGAATGAACCCTCTTGAATCAGTTTTTAAGCTTTTTTTAAGACACTCCTCCCCACTTTTCCCCATGTTAATTACCCCAGCAACACTGCCAGCACCAAGTTAGAGCTATGAGAGACATTTATCAACAACCATTCTTCCAATATTTAAGTGAAAGGCTGTATGGAACCCTGCTGTTACCACAGAGAGGCACTTACCCCATCTCAAAGCTTATTTTATGCTCATGAGCTTATACCCAGATTTCCTTCTCTGCTACAAGCAAGCTGTTTAAACGGTTTCTAACTTAAAATGGAAAATGGCTTTTTTAAAGCTTAAAAGTCACAACAGAATGCTCCACAGGCCCAGCATGTCAAGCCAACACACACAGAGCAAGACAACCACAATGCAGTATCTTCTTAGGCAGCTTCATAACACCTTCCTGCCTCAGGAGAGCCTTCCTTCACTCCCTGTTTTCCCCTCCTGCCTGGCATATTTTTTATAAGCCCTTTAAGCATTATCTCAGCATTGCTCCTTCATTCTGGTGCGCCAGGGTGCTGCTGGAGGTGCTCAAGGGTTTCAGCATCGCCAGAAGTGTGCAAAACTAACCTGTAGCCTGCAGCTTTCCTTTTCCCAGGCAGACAGATGTTGAGTTCAGCTGAAGCTATTAGGGAAGACAAACCAGGTTTCCATGGTTATGGGAGCCTGAACTACTCATCTCAGAAAAATGCAATGCACGCACCACTGTTAGGAAGCGTCAGAAACAAGGCCAGACTTCTGGGCAGCTCTGTAGAACAGCTCCTTGATGTTTTACATGCGGGCACCAGCACAAAAAAAACAACCCAACAACAACTTTCTTGACAGCCTGGAGATCTGCAGGCTTAGACAGCAGCAGTGTCTTGTACGTGTTCCACTGCACTTGTGCTGTGACAGCATCTGCAGTACAGATGGGCAGGACTGTGCTTCTGGCCCTTGCTCACCTGGGAGAGCCTTACTACCCTCTAAAGGCAGTCCATGCTGCAGGATGAGGCATTTATTTATTAGCAGAGGGAGTAAACTGTCAATAGATCTGAGCTGCTGGTCTCGCAGGCGAGATGAAGCAGGTGCAGGCTGCTCTCTGGGCCATGAATAAAAAGCTTGAGCATGAAAATCCTGTGAAGGCAAAACCTGCAGGTGTGAATTTGAAAATATGTCCCATTAAATTAGAAGGGTTTGGCTCAGTGTGCTGCAAAAAATACACACAGAAAGCCACAGACCTCTCCCTCCCCTTCTCTGAGCAAAGCACAACACACTTTCCTTCATGCTGTCCCAAAAGTAAAATGGTTTACGATCAAAAGCCTGTGCTGCTTCAAACTGAAACACTGATGAGGCTGAGGATGCTGATACAATGTGGAAGTGACAACTGCAGAGCCCCAGCAAATTTCTGAGGCAGTGACTCTCCAGGGCAGGGAACATCACATTCTCAATCCCATTTATGGTGCTAGAATAGCATCACAGCTATGTTAATTCCCAGGCAGGGAAATTATTCTTTCAGAGCAGAATAAAATAGATTTCAGGGTTATTTTGGGAGTTCAGACCAGGGAATCAGTTGATCACCTTTCCCCATCCCCCTGATATTTCTCTCTACAGCTACATGGTGACTCTGCCTGTCCTGACATCAGAACAGCCCAGGCTTAGCAACACCTATGCCTGGTCATCAAACTCCACCAAGACCTTGGAAATCTGTGCTGCCAAAGTCTGTCTGAGCAGCAGCCACCCACGACTGAAGCTCATGACCACCTGCCAGGGCAGGAACTGTGTGCTCCACCAGCAAAGGGCACTGCCCACACACACTCCCAAGCTTGATTCATTCCCCCAGGCCACCACTCCATTGCATAGCACAGGGGTAACCAGAGCTAATGAATGCTGGAATAGAGACACTTATCCAATATGGAATCGGATCAAGATAAGCCAATTACTTTTCCACGGTGTTTGACCCTGATCTGCAATTAACAAATCAATTAAAATATTATTTTCCCTTCTTCTGAAGAGAAGCAAGCTGTCACCATCAATAATGTTGTATCCTAGTCTCTAAGATTTTCCAGAAGAGCAAAAAAGTCTTGAAGAGAGGTAACTCAGAAGCATTCAAGAAGGAGGGAATTTTTTCCTATTTCAGGGCAGATTTGGCTGGTATTGACCACTCAAGGATGACTTTCCTTTCTAAAGAGTCACCTGTGGGACACTAATTTGTTCGACAAATGAGACTCTGTGGGGTACAAAAGCAAAAACACACATATGATGCCAAGGCAGTGTTTAGATCCACATTAAAACTTCTCCAAAGTGCCTAGCTGGAAAATAGGCTTTTACAGATCCATATTCTGTAGGACAAACAATGATTTTGTAATTCTTTGACCACACCATACCGCATATTGCAGCAGACCTAAGCAGCCTTATCATAACCACACAAAAGAATTGCTGGAGCTCAGCACCTGCCCATCAGGATGTCTTAGGCAAACTGCTTGCTGAGGCAGACATTTGAGACTCTACTTAAAATATATTTGCCTTAGCAAGGCTTATTCCTAAACAATTAGTGCCACTCTGCTCAAAGCTGTACATTATTCATTTAGCTCCTCTGAGGCACCCGAGAAGGATCCAAGATGCACAAGTCTTATGGGCAATTCAAACCCAGGGCAGGGATCTGATGCTGTTCTCTCTCCAGTGAAACTCTGCTGGCCAAAGGCACCCAGGAGTGGCTCATGAGCTGCTCAAGCAGCACATCATCAAATGCATGGGGGTTTTTAATTTGTCCAGTCTGCAACTGCAATGACTTGTGTGCCATTAAGTCTCATCTGCTTGACCTTCTCACCCTACATCCTTGCAATAAAATTGCAGCAATTCGTGCTCCTTGCAGCCAAATTTGACCCCTCCTCTCTGCATTTTAACAGCAGCTCACTGGGAATATGCCTCAGGACACTCAGGTGCATCTGCTGTGGTTCATTTTCCTCCCTTAGGCAGAGATAGAGAAGGAAAGTCACACACGCACAAAGCACTGCTGCTCTGAGGGGGCTGCAGGCTCTCAGCAAAAGGAAATGTCCCTTCTCCTACTGATTACAGCCCTCAACTCAGCTTGGCTTTGGTCTCTGACTTGCAGAGTCAGACAGCCATCCCAAGGGCTCTGGCTGTCCCCACATTCTGATAACGCTAGAGTTGGGGAGAAACTATGCTGCACTGGACAGATAAGGATACTGAATGTCTGTGTCCACATCCCACTGGGCATCCCTGTTACCTCCTGGCAAGCAGGATGGCCTACAAATGAGTGAAGGTTTGGGTTGTCACACCTGTTTCTTGAAATGACTACACAGAGACTGAAAGGAAAGGAACTCTAGATCTATTATCAATATACTAATAAGTATAGTTCCAAATAAATCAATAAACCCAAGTAACCAACGGAGGAAGGAATTTCTTGATGACAGAAACATCTATTAATGCCTTGTTGGTTGAACTTCAGAAAAGGCCTGGCAAATCTGTAAATAGCTATACATAGTGTTTTCTATTCAGAAACAAGAACAAAAATGAAGTGCAAAGGCAAACTAATCTGTAAGGCTGGTGCCCAGTGACTTGGAGTGCTGGCACACTTTTCTGTCATTCACACAGGGCCAGAGATTAGTTCAGTCTCTACATGGTTAAACAGCTTTCCAAAAGTAGTGCTGGCACAGGGTAAGGCAGCAGTGGAAGCAGGACTCTGCTGTCCCACAGCATATATCACAGAGCTGACACTTTTGATAGCTTTTCTCTCACAGCTCAGCCAGGTTTGTACCACAAGGACTGCGGATCTGAGAGGAGGCAAACCCTCCATCACAGCCCTACATGCAGCTCTCACACAGCCAACAGTAAGACAGCTTCAGAAGCAGGCCAGCATCCCACCTTCCACCTGCACATCCCAACCTCTGCTGTAAGTGCTCCCAACTAGGTTCTCCCACAAGCAGTGGGGAGCTGCCTCAAGTGCAATACACCTCCAGGGCAGCTCAGTACAGACCACTGTTCCACGAGACCCGGGGCTAGGAAAAAAAAATAAGTGAGATTGCACCAGCTGTACGACTGGTTCTGCAGCAGCAGGAGCTCTGCACTGACTCAGGTAGCTCAGTTTGTAGCCCAGAATAAACTTGCTCTTCAGCTGTCCCTGTGGAGCAAGGACCACTACTCACACTCAGAACTGGAGCACAACCCTTTGGTTTTAAGTTACCATCACTAAGAAAGTATCCAGGCTTTAAACTAATATTCCATGGTCCTGCCAACCTACAGTCCATGCAGGAATGTACCACAATAACATTCTCATGTCTACTCCAAGCTTCCAGTTGGTTTCTAGGTGGAATTTAACAAAACCAGGTTTTTTTGGACTTGCATAAGAAGCAGCCTTAACCCACGTAAAACCCCTGAAGATAACTAGCCAGAAGCACAGATTTACACAAATTTAAGAAATCATTTCTCATGGCATACACTGCTTTTTGAAGAAAGAACACACTATAAAACAGTTCTTATCTTGAGCCTTTTCCTTCAAGTTTTGAGAAGTGTCTTACTATTTGTTTGTTGCTTTTCAATAATATCTGAGCAGAGATTAGACAGCAGCTGGTGTTGTGAACACTGTGCATAGATCTGTGAGAAATATCCATCTTCCATACAGAGCAATCAACCATGAGGGACTGAACCACTGCAAGTGAATAGTCTCAATCTAGAGTAAAAGCAAGAACTAAATCTGCCCAGATATATCTGTTATTTTCTAAATTGAGTCTAGGCTTTCCAATAAATTACACTTCATAAAAACTGGGGGACCAGGAAAGCTGTATTATCTTTTCACAAAGATATCCTTATGTGTAGGCTACAGAAATAACCACTATGATTTGATATCTCCTTTTCCGTAACAGACAGCTGTATCACCTACACATAGGTACTTCTGCATACTTCCATTTCTACTAATTCCTTGGGATCCAAGGTCCTACCTACTGAAAGGCACATCCTAATGCGTGCGTACTCACCTCTCAAATCTCTGAGCAGTTCACACCCATCTCTGGGAAAAACACACATTTCAATCTGCATTATGTAACCATTCCCCTGTACTCTCTGATTTTTCAGCAGGTAACTTGGTTTTGAAGTTGCAAATCAAAGGCTGACTTTGAAGGATGGGCCGTGCCTCCAAAAGCACAACCTCCATGCTTGCCACCCCGAGCAAAAGCACTGCTCTGAGTCAGTGCTACTCCTTTGGGGAGCCTGATGCTTGGAGGCAGTCAAGGCCTTTGCAGGGACTGAAGTCCAATTTATAAGGACCACAGTACTCCTATGGAAACGCTCAGGATGCTGGCAGGTAGAGGAAGAAAGTGAACACCCTAGAGATCTGGCTTTCTCTTAACTCCACAAAAATCTTCATTTAAGACTAAAAACTGCATCCTTTAATCTCCATAAATACACTGAGATATTTACATATGGGTCAGTAGCAGAAAACATCACATTTACTCAAAGCCCTTAAACCTGGGAACCATACGTGCTAAAAGCAATCATAATTACTGTGCTGACTTACTACTGCTCCATTTCTTTATGCCAAAGGAAGGCAGTAACATCCCCACTTAGAGAGATCATCTGCTTATGAACCAGGTCCACAGATGCTTCCACAACAAGCCCCCCGGACTTTCTTTATTACCATTATTGAGAATTGTCTTTTGAATTTCTACCCACCCCACCCCTCCAATTATGCAAGAACAATTCTGCATTTTCCAACGAGACAGTCCATCAGGGTGACTGCAGTCAAGTATCATACAGGGCCAAATAAAAATGTTCTGGCATCTTCAACTAACCCAGAAATAGTTGAAGAATATTTTTAATAAGTTCAGCTGCCTTTCCCTACTAACACACTGCTTCAAACCTGTAGTTCACACCCCCATTCTCTTATTAAGGGAAAGTCCCTGGAGAACTACATCTTTCACACTGCAATAAGGAGTCTCCCTGTCGTTCATTAGAGATAGGAATTTTCTGATGTTCTAGCTCAGAGTATCATGGAAAAGGTGTTTTATTCCTAACTGTGCTAGAATGAGAGTTTTCCTAGCACTTGCAAGGGTGACCTTGAGCAAGTTGCTTTACTCTGTGCCTCGTTTTCCTTTCTAACACTGATAAAGCTCTTGGCTTCATTTTTGTAGCACAGATAACCCCAAATGCAAAGAGCTATGCAACAATTTAGTGTTGTATGTCACAAAGGCTGGCATTTCACCAGGCAGACTGATTTGAGGGGAGGAAAGAATGGAGTCCAGCTGCCAGACTCAGCTCCAGAAGCCACGTTGCATTAGGAAAAATATTGAAATCTATGACAATGAAGCTTTTGGGCTCTTTTGGCAAAGCATGAAATATCACATGAACACGTGTCACCTGAACATCCATGAGATGCTGATCTGGGTTTGAACAGAAGTATCAAAACATAGCAATTCAATATTGATGAAGTGACTTCATGTCCCATTCCATTTGTTTTTTCAGTCTGGACAACTGCTAGTATTGAAACATTTGAACTTTTTAGGAAATAAGTATTTCAAAACTTATTCAAGTCTATACCAGAGCTGAAAGGCTTTGCCTTTGCCAATATTTCTAACTGACTCCCAGGACAGTTGTTGGGTACACAACATGAGCTGCACTAGGATCATAAGGAGCTGGCATTGCTTCTTCCTGAGTATTACAAAAACAGAACAAAATGGATCATTTTCAGATAAGGATTTTGGGTTCTTTGGGTTCTATCCTGTATTGGTGAAATAGTAACATTATTCAAACAGTATCAGGTATGGAGCATTACAGTACCTTTGCTTAAGCACCAGCAGCATAAGATTCATAAGAGCCTGAGATGTTGACTTGAGATGTGCCAGTTCTATTGCTGGCACAGGTGGGTGTGCCAGGACAGGTGTGACTGCAAAAGTCAAAGGCAACATGACAAGGCAAACACAGGAAAAGCACCCACTGATACAGGTTCTTACTGATTTAGGCCTCTCAATGGCAAATGTACACTTTTATGTAACTGTTGGTGGTGTGCTCTCATGAGGGTTTAGTGAGATGGACTCATTGATCTCTCTGAACAGTCCCAAATGCATCCACCACCCACAGAAACAACTAGTACTTGAGAGACCTCAAGCACTAAAGCAGCACAAGTCTCCTTCCCCTTCTCTCCTGGAAAGGTGATTAAAAATAGCCACCTGTTAGAAGCACACATATCCACACAGAGCCCTGGGTATTTGCCTCCAGCAAAGAGCCATAAGAAAAAGGAAAGAAACAATTACCCAAAGAATAATGTCCTTTCACATAATTTCTCTATGTTTCCTTTTCTATTACTGCAAATATTTGTCTTTGAAGATCTTTTTCTGCATGAAAAATTAGATTTACTGCGCACAGAACCTTTACAGATTATTAAGCCAAACCAACTGCACTATTTTAAACTGAAAATAAGGTCACTATAATTTTATAGAACATGTGTGGATTTTAAAATTAAGAGTGATTATATACACAATTCATAACATTTTCATAGGTCTATAAAAATTCTCTGATATTTAAAGGTATTAAATGTTTTATGTAAGAGAACTCTCTCTTATCCTGAAGGATTTCAGTCCCACCAGGAAGTGCCTATCAATCGGCTCTTTTTAGTAGGGAAAATTTGCTAATATCTTTTACACAGAAGTCTAGTGTACCCTGCAAAATGGTGCAAACAAATGAACAAGTCCTTCAGTCCTGGTTAATGGAAACGTTACACATGCAGGACAAAACGTGAAGAGGGCAGTGACGCACACGGAGTTTGATCACATGCACTCGAAACTTCATTTACCATTCAAGGGAATTTTCATCTGCCGGCCTCGCAGCAAACCAACTATAAAGCAATTATGGGATTGCAATCTTCTGCCATCCCAATGATTGCAAGACTGTACAGCAGGTATTAGAGCTGACAGCACAGGAGGAGAAAAAGATGTTATGAAATGCCAGGTGATTAGCAATTGTAACAGAAATGGGACAATTATGTAGACTGCTACTTCTGTCCCTTCGTCTGTGTTCCTGTAAGGGTGTCCTTCTGTGGGAGCACAGATCAGCCTAGAGAACACAGCAAACTTACAGGAACACTTTTCAGACCCCAAGTTTTCCTAGTGCCTCTGCGTCACCATCTTTACTAGGGACAAGATTAGGGCTGAGGCAGAGCAGGGACGTTACCAACCATGTATGACCCACATCAGGTGACTGCCCAAACATACAGGCCTGACAACAGCTAAGAAAAAACCCCACAGAATACAAGATGTTACAATAGTTATCACCTGGAAGGAAGAAAAAAAAACCAAACAAACAGAACAGAGACTTCCTTGTGTCCTTGTCTATCCTGCCACACAGGTCAGATGCACTTTCATTCTTCCGAAATCTTCAAGCACCATTTTGGCTGCTGCAGCACTAATGCAATGCCTCCAGGCCCAACACTATGATCTTACCCACTGTTACTAAACACTGCTGCTCTGTTTGTTGCTGAAGTGGCGAAAAGCTATTAGGACTCATCATCCAAAAAATAACTAGTTAACTTCAACTTTGCTAATCATGATGGCAGCTGGCTTGGGATCCATCTCTCCAGTTTGAACTCATCTGAGATGTTTCAGAAAATAGTTGTGAGCTATGAACTTCAGAGAAAGGTACAGAGGGAAGCTAACATCACTAACATCACCCCACTAGGCTGGGGGTGAATGTGTGCTTTAGGAGTATAACATCTCAAAACCTTTTGGATTAGCAGGAGAAACCAAAACGTCAGTGCCTTGGTTTCAGGGCTGCATTACCCACCAATCTTCATTCCACTGAGCAGCAGAGAAGATTTAAAAGCAATTTCAACACTTGGAAATTCAGAGGTAGAATTTAACCCAGGAGTCCTGCTGCTCTGTACTGTCCTCTTTCTTACCACAAACAAGATGATTTTTCCAAAGCCCCCTGAGCTCTCTGGCCAGCAACACAACATCAGCAGCTGGATCCAACCACTCTCAAATTGTAAATGCTACCCAGGCAAGGTCCCAGATCAGCACTGATCTGACACTAAAGCCATGCTGTGTTCCTAATACTACCCCTACACAAGGTAATGAAGGCCTCAAACCCAGAGCACACATCAATATGCACTGTCCAGACAGCCTCCCACTAATGTCCAGAGCCAAAGTCATGGAGTCCCCCCGCACAGTAACTCCACTAACCAGAGGGTTCTGAAGCCATTCTTTCTTTACAGAGTACAGACATAAGGGACTGAACCCAGGTGATGTACAAGCTGGTGTACTGAACTTGGCACAGCTGCGTGGAACTCTGGCTCTCCATCCAGATACTTTTTTGCCAGCATGGGTTGAGCTGGGAGCCAAGGGGTTTCTTTTCCAGAGGAGCAGGAGCTGATTTATTGCCTCATGTAGCCGTAATTAGCCCCTCCAGGAACAGAACTGACAGCCCAATATGTCTTTCAGCAAAAATGAAGGATCCAATATCAGACCCATCCAGGTTTGTCTTATATCAAGGAAGTTCACTGAGTTCACTGCCCATGCTGTGATATTTCTGGATTGCTCCATCATTATCTGGAGTCATAATTAGAGACAAGCTGATTGTATTTTCCCCTCAAGGAGGTACATGAGCTTTTCAAATTTGTTACACTCAGGGCATTCAGCAGTCATTGGCTGATAGCCACCTTGGTCACTATTTCTGGGACCACGCAGCACCACTATAAATATATGGAGCTCATAGCCATCGGTGCCAGTTGGAGCTGTTCTGGGACATGGGGTGAAAGCCACATGGTTCATAAACCAAGACAGCATAATGTGGTTTGAATGGTGCTTTTTTGGTAAAGCTACAAGTTAATCTATCCAGATGAGGTCACGTCTTCATGGAACTAAACAGTTTCACATGGCCTTGCATGACATTTGAGCCAATAACCATTGCCAAAGAAGGGGCAGAGCATTTGCAGCTGCATAGAAATAACTTGATATAGCCAATTATAACACTTGCAATTTAGTGATCAGTTCTGTTGAACTGTCCTGGGAAATCCTACAGAAAAAGTAAGTTTTACAGTTTTCAGTAACTTGTTAGTGTTTGTTAACAGTATCAATAACATAACAGTAATAAATAATATTTTTCCCCAAAGGAAATAATTTCAGAACAACTTCAAACTAACATGTTATTTAGAACTGAAATACAGTATTTTTGAAGAGAAGAATACACAGGCTTTCCTGACAATGTGTCTCTCCTTTCCAGCAAACAGCACTGGGTCTCTTTTACAAAGGAAGTTAAAATGGAAACCTAGAAACAACCATTTTTCCCAACAACTTAAGCTCCATACTTCAAGTGATAGAAGATGCATGAGGTTGATTACAGAAATAGTACAAGAGCTAAAAACAGTGATAAAGCTTTATGGTCCATATGTACCTTCACCTGCAGAGGCTTTATGAGCATCCCATGAAATCCACAATCCCTCAGATCTGTGAGAGTTGGCTATTGTGATACCTCCTTACAAAAACAGCATGCAGTAAAATTGTTTCCCTTACAAACATGAGCTTTTAGTCTCAGTTGTGCTGTTTATACTACCACAGGTGTTGCCAAACTCTTGCAAATCCAAGGCAAGATCCATCGGAAAGTGCGGAGTCCAGGAAGCCCTTGACTGGCCTGGATGGTAAGGAAAATATTGGGTCAAATCCAGTTCCGCACAGAAATTTCAGAAAATTGGATTTTCTGCAAAACAGATCTGATTTTTAGGCAGCTCCATTGTAAACAGGAGGGAGAATAGGGAGATGCTTAACTTCAGCGTTCCTGACAGAGAGACAACAGCCTAAAGCATCCTACCTTAAGCTTTGCTAGAACACTGACTGCCCCCAAGGCTGACATCCCAGACTCTAAGGAGAGGGACTGCCCATAGGCAGGGAAATGGCAGAAGACAAAGTCCTCGCACTCGTGAGGAGGCAGGATGGAGAGCCAAGCACCAAGCACCCTGCTGGGTGCCATGGGCAGGCTCCAAGCCAAAGCCCAACTTACAGAACTGATGTGAGAGTAGTGGGGAGGGACTGAAGAGGGAGATATCCACCTACATGGCCCTGATTCTCTCCAAGCCAATTGCCCACCACAGCTGCTTTCAAGATCAGCTGGAGCCGCAGTCAGGACTTGCTCTGTTTGGTTTGGACTACCAAATCACCACGCAGCTTCTGGGTAGTAAAGCTGACTTCAGGAACACAAGAGCGGCAAGGCAGCTGTGCACCAGCTTTACCTTTGAGATTACTGAGTATAAACTCACGTTCCTCATGAGCATAAATGCATTTTAGTGGTGGTGATGCCAGCTTCAGCAGTGCTGAGATTCAGTGAGACTCTTCTGGATTCACTGTTCCCGGAAACCTCTAAATAAAAAAGGAACTGCCTGTGTTTTCATATGTACAGCAGTATGTCTTTAACAGGCCATCCAGCCAAAAATTCCCACTGTTTGTCTGACTTGCACAGCACAGAGCACTGCTTGCACTAGAAGATCCCCCTGCATGCAAAGCTCAGCATCAGCCTCAATGCCCTGCTCTCAATTTCACAGACAGCAGAGCGTGAGGCTGAATTCTGCACTCAGATCTGCTGTCGTCAACCTTAGGGCGGTGCCAAGGAAGGGACAATTTAACCAAAACCAGTATTTTCTTACTATAAATAATTAAGATTTTAAACACACACTGTTCTTTGTCTCTGTATACTGCCCACGGCTGTATGCTTTAGTATGTCAGGCTTGTCCTCACTATTTCTGGGAACCTTCTAATCAAAGGAGGTGGGAAATTCATCTCTAGTGCCTTTTTATTTTTCCTTTTTCAAAGAAACAAACAAAAAACCCCACAAAGTCTTGCTGTTCCTGGATGTTGACATTTTTTGAGAGGTAAATGCACTAAAAGCACCATTTGGGTCTGAGAGCCCAGAATGAATGTTACTGAGAGATGAATCATGCAAATAAAACTGACAGGTAAATCTAGATATCTGGCACTATGTTTAGTAGCAATGGCAGAGACATGTCTCAGTACAAAGCCACTCATTGTAAGTGTAATTCATAGTCATTTTTGAGATGGGGTGGATATTCTGACTCTTGAGGATACCATATAGCAATTTTAGTAGCAGTTGCAAACACAAATGCCTCAAGGCTGTATAATTTGCAGCAGTAAAGTAAATTGCCTTCGAAATGGCAGGAAGAAAGTAAAATGTAAATAAGCCACAAATGTTATTTTAGCATCACCTTGAACCAATAAAAAATGACTTCTTCAAACTTTTACTACTTCTTCAAGAGTTAATAATTGAGGTCTAAAGGCATTTAAATAGGTCTTACACCACATAATCAGTATTATTTCCTTTGTTTTCAGTTCAGTAAGACATTAGAGACCTGGCCTTTGCCTATTGACCAAATGAGGCATTTACCTACCCCAGTTCAAATCCAGAATAGCTCCATGTACTTCATTTAAAATCTTGACTGGAAGAGGAGATACAGAACAGTAATTCTTAAACTTCTCTGCTGATTCCCCCATCACTTCTCATATTGCAACAAAATGGTTATAATTTGCAGTATGATATTTCTCCACTGGGGCACACTGATAGGAATTAAAAGTTTAAAAATTAACAGATGACTTTGTCAATGCAATTATTTGATAATGTATGGCACTGGTTAACGGGCAGTCTCAGAACACCAGGAGCACTGGTCAATACTAAAAGGGAATATGAATTCAAGGCCAAAAATATATCTCAAAAGCTCAGATTCAGCCTTCAAAGAGATCAAATAAGCTGGAAATATTATAAAAAGCAGGTCTTGCTGAGGAAGCTTATTCTGTCAACCCAGTTATGCTGCAATGGCTTGTTAGTATCAAATTAGGAAATCCAAGTCTCCCTTCATGTATAATTAACTTTTTTTTACCCTCCATTTACTAGAAGGTGCTGGATTCTACATTTTTTCTCATTTTGCTGGCATTACTGCTGTTCCCCTGTCACTAACAGTATGGTAGAGCCACAAGCATGTATAAGACTGAATTCAGGGCTATTCTAAAGGGGCAGAGAAATGGACACTTCTGCATCATAGCAAGCACAGTGTGTGCAAGGATTCTCAAGCAGAAAGTGAATCCATACTGTATGTGTTCTCCTTGAAAAATTACAGAAAACTGAACTGAATCTCAAAATAATATAATCTATGATGAAACAATTCTGGATATATGGAATATTTTGGTGTTTGTTTCCTATCTTTCTAAAGCCACTGCTGCAAAACAGTCTTAACAAGTTTTATACTCACTGAAGTGCTCCCTCAAAATATATATTCAGGACTGCACAGCAATAAAGGATGAAGCTCTGAAGGCTGTCCTTCAAAGCAGAACTTTATTCAACTCTGCTCAATTTCATACACGTTTGATCTTTCAAAGTGCACAGACAACTGTAATTCCACTCCACCCCCAACAAATCACAGCCAAACAACCACCACAACATCTGGATCTTGCTCTTCAATGCCCCAAGAAATGATGAACATTCAGAAATTAGAAAGAAGTAGAGACCAGTATGTGACTGAGCAGAGGAAGAGGCGAGGTCCAGAATCTGGAACCAGAGAGTTCAAGCTCCTCAGTAGGGTCATGTCAGAGACCACCTTCAACTGGAAGATCCCTCAGGGTCTCCAGATTCACATCTGCTTGCATAGATCACAACACTTGAGCATGCCCATCCTACCAATAACCTTGTCTGGCTGGACTTGGAGAGAAAAATAAACAATGATAGCACTTTAAATTGGAGTAAGCACTGCATACAACTCTCAGAGACCAGATGGGCCCAAGTCTTCCTGAAGAGGCCTTCCTGCTTGCCAGCCTCTTTTGGAAATAGCATTATATGCCAGGAAAGTGTTTTTGCATTAATAATACATTCTCAGTGACTGAGAAGGAAGGCAACTTTCCCTCATTATGCCAATAAGACATTCAGCACTTCTGGAGGATTTATGAAGAAAATCCAAGTAGCTACATTCAGCAAATTAACCTTACCTATCGAAGGCTGATGGCAGATAAAGCCAGCCTTAAGCCAGCCTCCAGTGGGGGGATGAAACACGGGAGGAAGAAGCATAGCTCAAGAAAAAAAAAAAAAACAAACCAGTTTTCCAAATTAGAAATGCTGTTCCATGCTTCCCTGATTTCTTGCTTTGCACATGCTATTAAAAATAGCAAGCAGAACCGCCTTACTTCTCCAAGTGCACATCCTGATGCACACACAGCCTCCCTCGGCCGCGCGGCACGCCGCAGCACTGCTCCGGCGCTCCGCGGAGCAGCCATCATCTCCAGCCACAAGATCCCTGCTGAAACATGACGACACCATAAATGGTTTAATTCAATCCGAGGGAAAAAGCCATGGCTTTCAATGTGCATCCCCCGCCTAAGTATCAAATCATAAGGTTCACCCAAACTTGAGACCTGGGAGAAGAAACTCAGTGAATTAGCCTTATGATTTGTAGTCTTATTGACTATGAAGAACACTTGGAAAAAGCAGGGATATAGGAGCTATATTAAAAGGAAACATCCTTGTATCATTGACAGGAAAATAGCCAACTTTTTCTTCAATCATTTTAAGCATAACAGCATTATTAAACTCTTTATATTTTGAGTGAAAGCATTAATTACTATACTCATCAGGAATATTTTTCATTGTCAAATTGCCTTTTACCACGCTAATAAACACCAAGATTTGCATGTAAAAATTAATAACGTTACCTCATTTATAGGTCAAAACACACTGACTAAAATAGTTTCTGCAATTCTCCCTAAATAACTAGCTCTTGCATATCACGTTTTATGGCACATTAGAAATGAGTGCAGTTCAGACAAGATTTGAATAGCTGAGTAGATAGAGAGGGAAAGATAAGAGCAGATAAGAAAAATCTTCTGGTAAGCTAAGGCTTAAAAAAAAAAGCTTTAAAAAAAAGTTTGGGTTTTTTTTTTTTTAAATTTCTGGACCCCAAGTGACCTAGGGATGAAACAGCTGTATGCAGGTCATTACTCAAAGTATCCACAGATTATGCCTCCAGCCACTCTATGTATAAATGGTATGTCAGAACAACTGAATGCATAAAAAAAAAAAAAATCACTTTCAATTACTCTCACATTTCATTCAGTCTAAATGCAACATCCACAGATACCACATAACTTGTGGAAATGGGTTGAAGGATTTGGGTATTTTCATAAGAACCAGATGACTACATCCTGCACCAAATTTTTATAAGATTTAAGACTGTTATTAGGGTCCTCTTCCCCCTTTGTTTAATAACATGGTGGGTTGGTTGGAGGACTGTGAGCATGGCCACTTACTTTTCCCCCCTCATTATCCCCTTGAGCACTTTAGAGGCCTGTTGGAGCACAGATACTTCCTGGGGTACCATATCTACTTCCCTCAGAATCAGATAGGCTTGGGTCACCCTTCTCATTCAGAAGCTGCAGATGCCCACCCACAGTATTTCAGCAGCTACCAAATGATGGTTAATAAAGGTATTGGACTGCTACCTACTCTTCTAGGTGGCAGCAAATAGCCAAGGTTGGCTCATTTTGCAGGTATCACACAGCAACCCAAGCTCTTATCTTTGAGCCCTCCGGGACAGTCCTATTTGTGTTGAGTTAAATGTGATTTCTAAAGCAAGGGGAGCAGACATTTCTCTCCCTTTCTGAAACGTGTTTAAAAAAAGCAAGAATGCTAAGTGCTAACTCAGTGCCTGACGTTCCCCTCCTCTTTCAGTGGAGACTGAGTCTGAAGCATAGCACCAAAGTAATCTTTCACAGCACCCAACTCCAGCCTCAGGGATAAGGTGTTAAGGTCAGGCAATCAAAGTGTTCTGCCAGTATAGAGAAAGCTGGTACCTACATTGAAATGTCCAGCCTGAGGCATGGGGGAGATAGCAAAAAAAGATCAGGCCATTTACTTACCTCCCCAAACACACTTCCCTGTGTCAAACTTCAAGCAGCCAGTTTGAGAACTGCTGGCCTCAGTGACATGCCCTGGATCTCACACAGCACATCACCGTGGAAGGCTGAGAACAGGGAGCTGCCTCCTCTATGGAAAATGCACTGCTCAAAGAAGCCTCTGACCATCTTGACAGAGGTGCAAGTACTCCCCAAAAAACCCCACGATTTTGTAACAAAAGTAACTGTGCCACTCCTTTGTTTGCGTTGCAAACAAGCCCATAAGATGGCTTGTGTGACCCAGACTCTCCCAAAGCAATCTGCACTACGTCAGCACACGTGTGTGACATTATGTGCTGCAGACTCACCTCTAACAAACTCAGGACATGTCAGGAAGATGTATTATGGGTAAAGTTTGATGTGAGCATCTCGAACATCTTCAGGACATGAACTACGTCTTGGATCTTTAAGATCTTTCCTTTGATTGCTGAAGAAAGCCACAAAGGTGGGAACAGTGCACAGCAACCTCCAGAACTGCATGTTCTCACTTGCCACCCTCTCTCACCTTGTCCACAAAGTCTGTCTTCAATCCTAATTTTCACCAACTCTTGCTGGATTATGATCACAAGCTCTTCAAGGTGAAGGTTCTGTCCTTTACAGGCATTGCATGGCAGGCAGCTGCACAGAGGAAGCTGGTCCACAATGCTGGGGCTGGCCAAGGAGGTTTCGGAGCACCTCTGGTGGGATGAGATGGATCAAACCACTCTGCCCATTCCCACACCCGCAAGACAGCACAATTCAAAGAGCTCAGACCTGTTTACCAGTCCCAGGAAGGGGAACTCTGTGCCCTGAGTAAATGGGATCTCACTGCTTGAGGCCTCCCACTTAAAGACCTGGACATCCCATGTCTATGAACAGTAACACTGTGGCTTTTCTACAAAGTAAAAATCCTGCTCCCAGCTTTGTGACTAGGAAGAGAACATGACTGGGATAGCACAATTGCGGCAGCATTTGCCTAGGACAGTCACACTGCAGAGATGTCTTCTGCAGACATCTCCTCAAAGCCCTGCTGTTTTGGGACCCTGAGCAGAAGAGAGCAGTAAGGCAAGGTTCCCTGGCTTCTCCCACACAGCCTTCTGAGCACGAGGATGAGAGTCCTGTGAGAAGACCCACTGCATGGAGAATGTCTCTCCAATAGGGCAGGATCATGGCTGAAAGGACTGACAAGAGCATCTCCACATCTCAGCTAACATGCTTTAGTTTGGCTCTCTCCATAGAACAGCTGACAAGAACAAGTCCTGCTGTATTTCCTAGCTAACAGCATGCATCCTATGCTGAAAGCAGCCTGCCCTGCACCCAGGCAATCAAACTGCCCCGGAGGAACCAGTGCCCAGCACTGACCTCCAGGGACAGCAGAGTACCAAAAACTGCCTGAGCCTCTGAAGGAGGTTCAGGCAGGCAGCCTGCACCTGCCCCACACAAAACATTGACGCATCAAGACCCCAATCCCCACCTCAGGCAAGGTAAAAGTAGTAATCTGTGTTTTCTGGCAGCGAGAGGAAAAGGGATTTCTGTGTTTTCAGGAGTACAGAAAAGGATGTAGCACCTTCAGAGGAAGGGAGTCCTCCCTGCAGCAAGGCTAGCCTGCAGTCCTCTCTACTCCATCCAGAAGCCCAGGGATCCATTCCACGCTGTGCAGCTTGACTCTTGTTCGGCTGATTTCTTTTCCAGCCTCCGAGTCTGAACATCACTGCATGACGTTCCTTCCTCTGCTAAGCATCTTTCTAACAGTAACTGAAGAATCTGGCAAATCACCAAGTATTCTTTAACCTCCACATTAACTATTGTTAGCTTTGGCAAAGCCCAGCTCCCGGGATGCCTGGTGTGGTATCGCTTACTGCTGCAGCCTACAGGAACTGCTGTAGTGGCGAGATTCAGAGAACAGGGATCAGGTAGCAGATGCAAAACAGAGCTCTCACCCACAGTGCCCTCCATCCCCCCCATTGCCTAATAAGCTTTGGGAACAGCTACAACTTTTAAGCTCCTTACTTCTGCAAAAGCTTTGGAGACAGTGAATGTGGAGAACAGAGTAAAGTCAGAGAAGCTCTAAGTTAGATGAGGCCAAATGCTACTTTTAGATCACCAAGATGTGTTGGTAACACTGCAGCTCCATAGAGTGCTATTTATCTTTTAGGCATCGTGAGGAGATAAAGATGTTTGGCTCTAGCCAGCTTTGTCTGCTGGAAGATGGCACAGGCTGAACCACCTCCTGAACCCTCACCAGACCCCTCTTGGCTCGTACTCCTACTGCTACAGATCTAACAGTAAAGTCCTTAGTCCCACATCCCACTGCACAAAAACTAGGATATGTCCTTCTCCCCTCATTCTCATGAATAAGTCCAAGCAGTGAAATCAGTTATGGCTGCTCTGAGCAGTGCCAGAGATGGTTCTTTAGCCCATTTTTTACAGCACACTGCAGGCTTTGCAAAGCATCAGCTCCAGCCATATTCAGACAACCAAGTTCTGCTGATGGCAAATCCTATGCAGAAATGTCCACAGCAGTCATCAGGGATAGCTGAATTCAGGGACCAGACGGTAGGTTTTCTTAAACAGACTTTATGTTGCTTAATATAGCACACACTCTTCCCCAGTATCTGCACAACATTGAGTTGGAGATGTTCTGAGACTTGCACTGAGGAAGACTGGAGGGGTGGGAGAAAGGCTGCAGGAGGAAGCACTTAAAAAGCAAGAGATGACTTTGGAGAAACATCATCTGCAAGCAACAATCTCCTAACAAAGGACTCGCAATGCAGAGGCCTTGTTAGTAATGAAAGTAAAATGTAAACCAGTGCCTCGTACAGCAATGCAGTTGCAAATCCATCTAGGATTTGTCTCAAAAGCTGAGGATGCGAAGAGTTTAGCCTGGCTCATCCCTTCCCCCTGGGGAGATGTCCCGCCTTGCGCCTCACTGTACACCCACACAGAACTGCTCCGTGAGACCTGCACACCTCAGGCCTTCTCATGCTGCTCCAACACTATCCAAGTTACAAAAATTACTTCAGTGCCAACGCAACTGGATCCCTGCCGTGAGGAGGCTTCCTCTGCCTTTTCAGTTTTCCATTGAGATGCCAAAGTTCCTTGTGTATTTCCTTTAAGGTCATACCTGCTTTGGACCTGTCCCATTTTGGTGCCTTGATTTCTGCTGGGCTTGCTCTTGACAGCCCTTCTTTTTACATAGATAGAGGAAACCCAGGGAGTATTTGTTCCCTAACTCTACCCCATGAAGGAAAATCTCTAGTAACAGCAAACTGCTCAGAATTTTTTACACAAAAGCAAGTAGTGACTCTTGAGCTTGAGTTCATTCACACTATCCCTTCCACCAAAGCCAAGCACCTGGGAACATGGACTGCTCTGAAGCTCATCTTGCAACTAATAAACACAAGTATCAGCAGCCCCAAAATCTGTCTCATCAGACACTCACTGCCAATTCAGGCAGGAACTGCACCGTAACAGTCACTGCTTGCACAGGACAGGAGTTGGGTGACTCTCCTTCTGGAGGTGCTTTTGCCACCAGCTACCTGGACCCTTGCTGTTTCATTGCAGATGTTTCCTTCCTGCTCCCTGCACAACTCCTCCAGCTAACACAAGCTCCATCTGAAGTTCCATGGAGAGCCTTTTGCCTGCTTGTGTAGTGCATGACAAGGCACGCAGTGTGTTATACTAAAGTCACAGTCCATTTGTTTCACATCAAGATAAGTATCAACAGGACATTAAAAAGGCAAAGGCAGCCCGTCGCATGTTAACTATAAAAACAGCATGGATAGTAAGAAAAATTGTCTTTAAGGCTAACATGACTGCTGTGAACTTTTTAATTTGAGAAAAGTCTTTGCAGATACGCTTTCTTAAGAGGTACTTACCTGTCCCCAAGCCCTGATAGTTCTATCGATCACTGCCCACAAGAAACTGTACTTTATGGGACATACTGCCTCCTTATGATTGAAATAGCTTCCTTTCTTAATCAGCATATAATCAGATATTCCCACACAGGAGAACTATAGCCCTGATTGACAAGATAGTTATAAAAATAAACCCAAGGTTTAAATATAGCTTGCTAGTCTCCCTGGAAGGTATGTAGTATTGTGTTATACAAGTCTACCATAATTTTCCTTGAATTAATATAGTCCATATTGTCCCACTGCCTTGATCGCTATCAATTAAACTGCTCCCACATTTGTGTTATACAGGAGAGCTGGCAGCTGCGTTGGGTGGGAATGGCAACTCGCCTTTCCTCCGCATGGACTGACTTACCATCAGTATTTCACTGGCAATTAACACATACGGGTTTTGAGTTCACGTACCAGTTGAATGTGTGATTTCCAATGCAACTGTAGAGGTGGATAGGTAAATAAGTGTGCAGGACCGCACAGCTATGTATGGAGACAAAATGCATATGCTCAACCTGAAGGAATATACGTGGATGAGATATCTCTGTATGCAAACACACAAGCTAGCCAGGCAAGATTTAATTATCTCCTCTTTCTAGGGTGGACAGTTCAATAGCACAATACTCATTGCATTTCTCCCAATCTATCAGGATGTTCTGATGTATTAAATATGCAATGTAACGAGGGCAGAGCTCTACAGCCCTGATCTCGTTTCTGGAAAAATGAGATTTTTTTTTTTTTTTTTTTAAAACCCATTCTAATCATAAAATGCTTTTCATCTGTTAAAAACCTCCCCATTGCTGAGTGGCTAAAAAACATGGGACAGACCTCATAATTATTATGCAAATCCTTAGCATTAAGAAAACAAATCACCAACTAACATCTGTCTCGCCCTAAAGGAAAATAAATTAAAAAAACCAGCCACCCTTCCGCTCGGTCCCTACGCAGCGGGCCGAGCACCCCGCGGGATCGGCAGGGACGCGCCTCCCGCCCGCTGCCCGCCGGTGCTGCAATGTCCCCAGCACAGCGGCAGCTCGGCCGCCCGGCCCCGCACCGGCCCGGCCACTGCGGTCCTTTCGCCGCCGCCCCCCCGCGCCCGACCCACCTTTCCCTTCCATCGCGGAGCCTTGCGAGCGCCGGGAAGTTGCGGGAAGACGCGCACCCTCCTCAGCCGAGAGCCCGGCGGGCAGAGCCGGCGGCCGCTGCCTCGCTCCGCGGTGGGGACGGCGCTGTCACGGCCCCGGAGCTGCAAGCAAGCAAGCGGCGGGGGGGGGTACGGCGTGAGCGGCCGAGCCCCCCGCAGCCCCCCGCGGCTCGGGGAGCGGGGCG
>VZRF01005175.1:61621-144046 GCA_013396875.1 Vireo altiloquus | reverse complement strand
CACGGCGCGGGCACAGCGTGGGACGGCGCCGGCGGGAGCCCCCCGCCCCGGGCCGGGACCCCCGCGCCGCACGGCCCTGCTTGCTGCGGGAGCGCGGCTGGTCCCGCGGCTGCCCCGCAAACCCCCAGACCTCAACTCCCACGCCGGGCCGGTCAGGGAGAGATCGCTCTGCTCGCCCCCAGCCTCCCTGGATGCTGAGCTCCAGGCTGAGCCCGCACACCTGCAGACTCGGAGAGGATGTCTCAGGAGATGCCCGGTCTCAGGTTCAGGCCTTCTCTGGTTGTGTTGTTTCAAGATTAATTATGCTGATTCATAAAACATCCACCTCATGGCTAGTTTATGCTTTTTCACCTTCGCATCCAGCCACTGGATTTCACTCCTGGATTTCACTCATCCTCTAACTCATTAATAAATTAAGCAGTCCCCTGCTAATAAGAAGTTGATAAAACATTCATACCAGGATCAAGTCACTCTTTTTGGAGAGCAAAGAGTTCATCCCTGTAAGAAAGTTTCTCCACACTGGAATTACCTCTGAATTTTTTTTCAGATTTTTAACTTTGGTGCAATGAGGATGGTAAAACCCAGTTCTGTGTTTATTTTTATGATTTGTGCTACTGAAAAAGCAGCTCAAGGCAGCCACTGTGCTGTGAGCTGCACAAATAGAGGATAGATGGCTCTGGCATGACATAAGTTTCTAAATACAGGAACAATAACTCCTCTTTTACCAATTCCTTTATACATCCTGGTGTTCTTATCACCCTTCTTACCTAGGACTGGCAAACCACTCACTGGTTACATGGTCTCTCATGCTCTTCATTCTGAGCTACTGCCAACCATCCTGCAGACATTACCTATGGGCATCTACATCCCAAAGCCAGCTCCTGAATTTGGTTATGGAAGTGCACATTGCACACATCATTCCACCTTAGAACACAGCCCAGGCAGTTCCAAGCAACACCTGCTCCAATCTCAGCTTCCACCCCAGAAGGTGGCAGGGAATTTACGTTAGGGATGGCCTATTAGTGCAAAAAAAAAAATCAACTAGAAACAGCATAGGATGAAGACCCATCACATAAAATTCACCTTTTAACTTTCTCCTAGCCATTTATTAGTATTGTGAAGAATACTACAGTATTGTGAAGAATGACATTAGGGTTTTTTTCATTTCAGGACTGAATAGTCAGGTACTGTAGGCAAGCTGTGAGTCAAACTCTGCTATGGAGAACTGATGAAGCAGACTTAGAAACTGAAGAAGAAACAGACATTTACTTTGACCTTCTAGTCAAATCATCAATTTTTTTTTTGACTGATGGGATCCTATTTCCCTGTTGCTATGCCTTTATCCACCATCAATGCCAAACTGACTAGACAACACTTCCAATCTGTATGCTTTTTCCGAAAAGCAATGAAACAATGACTCATTCAAGGTCTATTAGTCCTCACTAAGGTTCCAAAACACAATCAGAATATACACAAGAGTGCTCCACAACTCCTCAGCCAGGTTTTTATAACTCTTGGACTCAAGTTGTCAACTCCCACAGATTAAAATCAGGCAGAATCTCAGAGGACATTAAAGTTCCTGGCATCCAAGTTGAAGAACAACTTTCAACAAAAAGAAAAAAGGCAAAGAACCACCCTAACTTTTAAGGTACAGCAAGGCTGTTTACCAAGAACACAATTTGAGGCATCATTTGTAACAGCAGGCACTGGACCAAAGACCTAAGAGCCTCATCTCAAAGCTCTGCACTCCCTGGAAAGCTAACAGCCATCAATAACTCAGCTTCACAGAAAAAGCTGGGAAACAGTTCCCAGCTGAAGGCAACAGGCTGAGCCCCACTGCCATGAGAATACACAAAGATCAAGTTTCCCAAATATAGGAAATGTATTTTTCCAGTGTCCTGACAGGATCAGCCATAATATGCTCACCACTGGCAAAGGTAGACTGAGGTTTGGGGTTTTTGTGAACATCCTGTCAATGGAAGGGGATATGAATTAGCTGTTCAGAGGTCTCACTCTTGGAGAGCAAGGCAAAATTAACATTTCTGGGTGGTTTTTTTTTTGTTTTGCTTTTGAGATGTGAAGCATTTCTTCCTTTGAGGTAACGGAGGGTAGAAACATAGTTCAAACAAAACACCCAAACCCACTAATCCACACATTCAATTTTCAATCACAGTTTATCAGAGCTTTCTGGGTCACATTTGGGACATCACAATTTCTCTTCCAAATCATGAAACCATCACAAGGCATTAAGATTGATGTGCTTAAAAAGCCAGCTTGAAGAGAGAAGTCCCTCCCCCTTTGCTCCTTCAAGGCTTCTCTCCTCAATGCAAAGAAGAAAATTCAAGGGAACCAATCCAGTGAATATTTTCCCTCCCTTCACATTTACAGATCGTCTTTCAAATTACTTATCAGTAGAAAGAAATATAATACTGCCTTGTGCTCTATTCTACATTGAAGTACATCCTGCATTAAAGTATCAAGCGAGCTGGACCAGCTCAAGTTAGATCACTGTTTCTCCTTTAGTCCCTCAGGAAAGTCTGACTGGCTTTGCAAGTATTACGCATCAAATAACACCACACACACTAATGGCATCTCAGTAGCGCACCAAGTTCTTCCCCAAACCACAGCCAGAGAAAGCATTGCAGCCCTCAGGAGGTGCAGATGTGCTGAGCCTGGAATCCTTCCTGCTCACACCCTTTAGCCAAGATGGAAGAAGAACTTTTGAAGCACCACTTTGCTCTATCAAGTCCACAGGGTTGCTGGGGTTGCTTCCTTCACATCCTCAAGCTTTGGGAGTAAGCTGGAATCATGGTACAAATAAGAAGGTGGCTCAATCCAAGCAGAAACCACCCTGTGCAGACTCTACTCTTCCAAAATGCCTCAGCATATCCTTGGCTCCAGTCACATCAAGATGGCTATTTGGGAAAGGCAGAGTTATTCCCTCTTGATGTTAGTCCTGAGGGGCTTCTGCAGGGCTGCAAACACAGGGCTTCTTCATGGCCACCTACATTGTTGTTCCATCAGCAGGGCTTTTGCTCAGCCTGTGCTGCTGAAGACCTGCCCACTCCACCAGAGTGACCCACTGAGCTGCAGAGAGCTACCCCCTCCTTGTAGGGGTGGCAGGACAGTGTGTAAGGTCCTACTAGAGGCAAGGCTCTACCTGACAAAGAGCTCAGCCTGTACAGGTGAGAGGGAACAGCAAGGACTCAGCTTGGCTGCTCTAGACAAAATAGAAATGTTTCCTGAGCCTTCAGCCCTTGGGGAACCTGCTGCTTCCCACCTTGAAGGTGGATGCTGGGCAGAGCCCACTACCTGCCCCTGTACCTTTCCCTAAGGTACTGGCTTAGAAACAGCCCTGGCCACGGACAGGATGAAGCCAAGTGGCCGTTTTGGCATTGCTGCAGATCGTAAGCCCACATGATGATCATACATGGCCTCCCAGCTGCTGCTGCTCCTGCCCATCTGCTACCCTGGCACAGAGCCTCCTTCTCTAAGAGGGAACCCTCCATTCACGAGGGCAGAGACAGCAGCCAGCCTGCAAGGTTGTGCACATAGCCACACATGCTGCCATGCCTACATGGGGCACTTCTGCATGAGGCTGGAAGTGCCAGGAGGGAGCAGAACGCCAGTGGTGGGATATCACCTGCCCAGTGCCAGTTTCTGGTGATGACCATCCAAAATGGAAACATTGCCTCCTGGCAAAGAGGCACAACCCCAAGGGTCAGGGGACCTACTGGTTTCTATTGCAAGCTCTGCACGAAAACCATCCACAAGCCAGCTTCTCTTTCATTTTGAGAGAGTGCAAATTGAGATGCCAATGCCTCAGCCTGTTCCTGAATTGCCCAGAAGCCAACTTCAGCACCCAGATAAGAGTTCTCAGCCAGAGATAGAGCTGCTCTCTGTGCAGGAGACAGAATATTATTTGTCCTACACAAAGTTTAAAGACCATGTTTCTTGAACACAACGAACAGCTCAATTGAAAAGAAACTACACTGAGTTCTGGCTAAGAGGGAGAAGTAACGACTAACCTTAATGTTCAGTGTGGGTCTAACCTCAAAGCCAGATACAATGGGGAGTAAGACTCAGCCAAGTGCTTCTGATAGTCCTTTTTTGAACCCTGAAGCATCTACCCAAAACCACCAATGAGCATTGTTAGCTAGCTGCCATCATTAGCCAGCAGAGCAGATTCCTTAAGGACAGAAAAAGAAAACAGCTCTGTACCACACCATGCTCAGAAGATGTCCACGTGCCATGAGCAGTGCTCAGATAAGCACAAGCCAAAGCAGCAGGTTCCAAGTAAGTAGGCCATGACACAGCAGCAGCAGGAAGGACCTCTAACACTACTGAGAAAGCAAAGAACACAGTGGGGGGAAAGAGGAGTAAACAAAGACCAGAAGTTTTTAATCATATAGGTAGAGGAAAATACAGAAAACATTCTACAAGCTGTAATCCACCACCCTGAGGATGTTGTACATAGCTTCCAATTATGAGCAAATGATTGCTATATCATCAGCTGATGTCACCTCCTTACATCATCCAAGTAGTTGCTAGAAGCAAAGTAAGTGCATTAGGAGCTGATGTGTGAAATAAAGACCAAAGTAAGCCACAACCTTTGAGCTAGCTCAGAGCTTAATTACATAAACTTATTGATTAAATGTTGTTGAGATCAGTCAGTATTATAATAATAAAGGAAAAAGTACTAATGTCACAGAAGTACAGAAACAAAGGAGAGGTTTGGCAATTACTTGCTACTAAGTAAAAAATTACTATGGAAGATAATCACAGATGGGGGAACAATCCTGTTATTGACACAGAGGAAGTTCCTTCTGAGCACCAGCTTTCTCCTGCTACTGTTCTTCATAAATATCCATATACACCCATTTACACCAACAAGAGTCTTGATGCTGATTTTAATGGTAGGTAGATCTGACACAGACAGCTCAGCTCCCAATTTTAGTTTTCTGTGAGATACTGAGCACCCCAAGCTCACCAAAAATCTGTGGAAGGTAGAAGTTGTTCTAAGTCCTTGCAGCAAAAGGCTTTGTGTTTTCAGGGCTAGCTCTCAGACCCTCTGAGCCCCACCCCAGGCTTCTAGTTACTCAGTATAGTAAATAATTTGTCACCTCCTCAACCAGATGGGTACAGGGAGGAAGGTGTCTGAAGTTAGGCTGTTCTACCGTTATAAAAGCTTAATAATTTCATGTAAGTAGAGAAAATATGAAAATTAGCTGCTGAATGGAGCTCCTTAAGCTCTAGTCCCTTTTTGACTTGATTAGAAAAGGTAATTACACACATTTGGAATTTATGCAAGGTAAAAAAACTTTACAGGGCAGAGTCAGGAAAGAGCTTCCTGCTGACAGCTAAGCCCTCCTAAGAGCCAGGTGCTTGAATGCTTGCAGAGAATAGACTATTCACATTAAAATCCTATTTGCCTATGTCTATTTCCTACAATTAAAAATAAAATCTATTAGCTCATTGCTAATCTACAGCCATCAGGGCTGGGTAGCATTTGCATTCTTTAGCTGCTGTTTCAAGAAATCATGGCAAGCTGACCTCTGCTAAGGCCCAGAAAGCAATTTCTTTGCCTTATTTCTACCCCATAAGAACCATTTCTAGAACCCTGATCTCTGCCCTCAGACATCACAGTCTTGAGATACCTCCTAAGGTGGCTACTCAATGCCAACACCCTCCCCAAAATCCTAAGCACGTGTCAGACTGCTCCAGTGACACTGGGATAGGGTACAACAGAGCCTTGGGCACAAAGACTCATCTATCCAGCTCCAACATCTTTTTTCATTTGTCTGTGTTTACCCTGTTCATTTTAATGCTATGTTTTCCAGAATGTTAGAAAATAACAAATGCAATAAAACCCGCAGAGCCAGGACTATTATCATCAGTGTATTCATAGTGCAGCTTTTCCATGCCTCAGGGACTTGGATGTCTGTGATATTTCAGGATGTAACTCAGTTTGTTCAAATACAAGAGACAGATAAGCACTGCTTGATACCAGCACCACTGACAGCCTTTTGGCTGGCCAGTTGAGAGCTTAAACTCCTCTTGGCCTCTGTCATGAAAAATAGTGAGAAATTAAATTCAAATAAAAGTGACATGTGCAATAGAAAACAAGGGGAAGAGGAGTGAAGAAGGGAAAATGGTAAAAGCAGAGGGCAATCCTAACTGAGCTCACTTGCTCTCACCTGAAAGAATAGCAAGAAGAGTCCTTAGGAGTGAAGCTCTTCACTGGGGAGTTCAGCTGCCTCACCCTTCTGCACAACCAAACCTCATGCCTTTAACCTAAGCCTTGCAAAGCATGACTGCTTAGAAGGAGCTCAGCAAGTGAGTACAACTCTCCTCCTTTCTAAACACTGCACCTGCATTTTCAAAGTGACAGTTAAATATAAATGTGGAAAAGAATGGAGACTCAAGAAAGGGTCTGGAATTGCACTCAATGTAGCCAGCAAGTTACTCCAGTCCTGTTCATTCTACAGCAGTTCCTGTCTCTGCTCTGTCGCAGACCTTTCAGCAAAGGATGAAGCAAGACTGAGTTCATGGGCAGCATTTGTAACCTGCTGCCTCTTAGATGTTCAAATAGACTGCAGCAAGCACAGCCCTGAGTTGGAAGAGCCACATGCTCCTGGGAAGAGTCTTCCTTTATTCTACACAGCTTAACACGTGTTAAGTACGAGAGGCTGATTTTCCCATCAAGGAGAGATGGCCAAGCTGGGTTTGAGAGGCTTATTCAAGAACCAAGTCCTGAAAGCACTCAACACCCACGTAAAATCAGTAAGGCTCCTGTTTATCTGCCCACCTTCCACCCTTGACTCTGAAGATCCTGCTGTGGCCCAGAAGCCCTGGAATAGCAGAGGTTTTTAGCTGTCAGTGCTACACACACCTGCCATGCAGACCATAACAGCTTAGCCAGCCAAGAAGCTGTCCAGGAGCACAGCTGTGCCCATCCCAGCCATGCCCAAAGCTGATCTCCTTTGGCTCCGAGTGGGTCAGAGTGGAACCACTATTGCCATTTCCCAAAATCTCATTTTCTACTGCACATAAAATTAGCCTTTTCTCCCCAGCATTTCTTAACTGATTGATGAGGAAAAAATGTGTTTCTGTTTCTTAGTCAAAGTGGTTATCCTTTAAAACTTAAATATCAGAACCAAGAAGCAGCTTCAGCAAACAGTGCTAAGAGGACATTCCTCTCTTGTTAGAGGACCAGCTGCACAGATACAGAATGGTGAGAAAAAGAAAACAGCAATCCTTTGGGCGTGTTTACAGTATTTGCTGCATTAGGGGTCAGGTTTGTAGAAACACCAACTCCAAGAGACATTTTTTCTAGGCTAGGCAAAGGATCACCTTGAAATCAACACTCAGCATAGAGAGAAGAAGCCTGGGATCACTCTCATCAAGGAGGAAAAACTGTGTCAGTAAAAGGAAAAGATACCAGTGAAGGGTTGTGTGGTGTGGGAGAAGGAACTTTATACATCATGCATTAAAATAGCTGTGACCTGAGAATCCAGTGCCATACTGAAGTTAAGTGGCATGCCCATTGAGGGCCTTACAGAAATGTCAGCTGTCACTGGAAAAGCAGGAATGGACTGGAGGTGAGGGGACACTGAAAATCTCTGATTGAAGCAAGTACCTGGATCTTCTCAGAGGTCTTTGAGACATACCTATCTCCTCCTGTTCTCAGACTGAGGAGAGGGGACAGGGCAAACACAAAGACAATTTACTGCTTGGATTAGATCAGTCAAATAAGATGTAAAGGGAGGAGAGAAGGAGCCCAAGGACAGAATGATATAGGTCACTTGAACAAATTTAGATTGGAAAAGGCCAAAGGGAAGGAAAAACAGCATCCTCTGAGGAACTTTGTGGATAACAGTCTAGGGAGGGAAGGGAAGAGCAGAGGAGTAACATCCCAAGTGATAAAGAATAAGGACATGAGAGGAAAGAAGGGCTGGCTGATGAAGGCACTTTGCAAGTCAAGGTGCAGTATTTAGAGAAACATGTGGGGGCTTGAATAGCAAGTTTGTTTTTTAAGGAAGAGCTGCCAGAAGAGAGGGTGGGCTGAAGGGAAAGAATAACAACATGGATAGGAATAGATATAGGGAGTCTGGAAGATGGGAGAAGGTGCTGGTGCTCACATCCAAGAGACAAGGACAAGAAAGGAGAGCATATCATCTTGCATTTCTTTTTAAATGTAAAAGAAGTAGAAGAGATTTTGGTCAGAAAAAGAAATGAAGGCAGAGGAGGAAGGTTTGGACTGACTCAAGGTGGCAGGAAGCCAGTTGTGACTGAATCCTGTGCCAACAAGAAAGCTAGAGAAGAAAAACCATTTAGTCAGCAAGGTGGCAAAACTGAAAAAGCTTAGCACACTCAGCACGGCAATATGGTTTGAGACCCTCCAAGTGACAGGAGCAAAGCCCAGGCTAGAGTGGACCAGGACTGGGAATCAACAAGTGCCACATTGCAGTGGAGAAGGCAAGAGGCTCAGGATGAGAGGAAATCAGGTACAGCAAACAAGAGGACTGACAGCAAGGAAACAAGATGCAGTGTTAAGGCTAAACGCACTAGAAACACCAAGTGATGGGATGTGCAGCCAAGTGGGGGCAGAAAGAAAGAAAAAAAAAGCCAGCAAGTGGGAAAGGCAATGGAATGACTTTCCAGGGGAAGGTGTTTTCCTGACAGCCTCTAGAAATCACCGTCAAAGGGCTCCAAACTAAAAGCATTTGCTGGAAACAATGCTTGATCCTGAAGACTTCCCGCATCACGAATATGTCAGCAGCAAAATAACATCCTCAGCGCAGGGCTCAGAGTTCCACCTCTCGGGTGACAGCCCCGGGTAGGAGTGACGCTGAACTGAAACACCCCGGGCCAGGGCGTGCAGGCTCCTTCCCGAGGCAGATCCCAGGCTGCGAGCTCCAGCTAAGCCGTCTCCCCCGTTCCCCGGCTGCAGCCCTCCTACGTGCACGAAGCACTGCAATTCTGGCATCTGCACAAAGACACGAGCCACGTTTGCCACATGAAGGGAAAGCTCATCTCCCTGCCCGCTGCCACCTGCTATTCCTCCCCTTCCTGCGGCACCCATTCTCTCCCGTTCGGTTTTTTCCCCACTCCTCCTCGTCCCACTGCGCTTTCCGCCCGTGCAGAGCCTCCGTCCCCAGGCACGGCAGAGCATCACCGCGGTGCCGCAGCTGCCCCGAGCCGGGCGGGATCCCGAGGCTGCTCCCGCCGCCCTCTCCCGGCGGGATCCGGAATTCCCGAGCTCGGCTGCGCCCGCCCGGCACCGGCGACAGCCCAGCTGTGCATCGGCCTGGCTCCGACAGCGCTCCCGAGGCTGCGGGGCTGCGCAGGGTGCAGGTGGTGTACCTTTCTGAGTGCTGCAAGTGCAAACTGGCATTTCTCAAATGCCTTTCCGGTACATCGCTTACAGGCACCGTGGTAAAAGCTCAGTGTGGATTGTAACGCTGCTCCAAGCACACCCGTTATCCCAAATCCTAAGGTATAATTATCCCTGGGTAAGACTCTGCTTAGCTACTAGAGCCAGGTTCATTCAGTACATGGAGAAAGTTGCCTGTTTATTTTCCATTTAGCAGTTCTTATTCCCACATTCACATGTTTAAGTGGATTGCACAATAACCCATTTCTGATTGGGGGAGCTAATTAAACTGGTGCTACAGCTGCCCAATAAACTGGGTACCAGTTCCTCTGTAGGACCTCATGCTTCAGGTGTCAGGAATCTAAATCCCTGCCTTTTGGACCAAATTCAGTAACAAGCACACAGCCCCACTTTTAGGTACCACTACCAACACATGCTCAGGCAGCTTCTTTTCCAAACCCAGAGTGGGAGAGCTTTGGAGGATTTCAATATAAAAATTGTCAAAATTCCTTCTTTATCACCTGCATGTAACTGCTTCGCCAGAGATGGGATCAGGACATGGATCACTTCACCCAGCTCTCCTGTAGCAGGAGGCAAGGAGTCCTGCCTCAGCTGACACCATCTGTTCCTCTTACTGGACTGGATCATTCTCTTTGCCACTCCAGTTCATTTAAATCGGCATCACATAACAGTTCCCTCCCACATGCACTTTGTGAGAATTCAAAGAAAGTAAATTCAGGAATCTCTGCAGCTCCCAAACCGCTTGATAACAAACTTCTCACTTACAAACAGTGAGAAACACAAGGAGACTCCCATTGCAATGCCAGTGACAACAGAGCATCACCACAAACATTTATTTATTTAAATGCATTACAGGTATTGCCTCAAAAAAGGAACCCCAAGTGGTACAGATGCACAAGGGGGCAATCAATCACTATTTCTGCCTAATCCTGGCCTTGCAAGCCCCATCCTGATTAAATTACTGAGGGTAAGATTATCAGCAGGATAATCAGATGCAGTGTCTAATCTGGATAACCCAGCATTACTGGGCCTCACAACACAGGATTTCACTGACCATCCAGCCAGGGCATTCCAGAGCATTACATCTCATTTTCACCACTTAAAGGATTCAAACACCCTAGAGACTGGTGCAGAGGGGAAAGCTAAGGAACAATTTCAGTCAAATGCAGTAGTATTTGCATAACTGCTGTGTTTCCAAAAGCCCCCAGAACCAGCACAACCAGGATTTCAGAGCAATCATTTATCTGAACAACTCTGTATTTACAGGCTTCAGAATCTACACCTTTGGGTTTTTAATAAAGCCTCAAGTTCTCAACCCATCCATTAGGAGCAGCTACATGCAGCTTCATCTGTCTGAAAGAGATAGCACTGTCCAAATAACTTTTTTTTGGTCTGGATACCTCCCTCGATCCTCATCCAGGCTTTCCATTTCCTTGGCCTTAGCCTTGCCAAACAATATGTGTTTGTAGGCAGCCATGAAACCTCCCAAGAGGGAGGTCCTGAGGATAGAGACAAGTTCTGGAAATAAGAATTGTCTTATACTTGGAGGATTTCAATATCACAAATGTCAAAATTTCTTGCCTATCACCAGCATGTAATTGCTCACCCCCAGTCTGGCTTCCCCTCAGCCAAGGCTTTCCTCCCCATGGTTCTAAAAGTTTCTCATTCTGGAACAGAAGGTAGGAGCTCAGTGATGTTCTGAAAAAAAAATCCAGCTTTGGGAATCTGAACTTGCTTAGCTCTCATCGCACAGCAAGCAGGGCTTTTGTTCAGTAACGAAATGGCCTGGATAGGGCACAAAGACAGAAAATGAACCTGAACTTTCACCTAGTCCTCCATTGTTCACAGGCAGCATGAGAGGGTATTTTAAAATCTCTTCTGACGATCTGCACAGCCTGAACTCCTGTTCTGCTCAAAAAATGAAACACTTAGAGGCTTTCATCACCTTATCAAAGTCCCTGGTGGCCCCTGCCTGCCCTCCTATGAAGAGTTTGATCTCCTTTTAGGAAGAGGATAAAGCTGTCCTTGAGCAAAGCTGCTTTTCAGTGAAGTATTGTGCTGTTTTTGTGAGAACATCAGACACCTCCAGGTGTCCCTCAAACATGTATCCCTCAATAGCTTCAGCTCAGATTTTTTCCAAGCAGCTCACAGAAAATAGACTGTAGGTATCTGACTTGCATTTGAAGGGCACATTAGAAACGTGCTTCATGGAAGAGATGTCTAGATTACATTTCTGATGCTGCATAATTGTGTGGGTCCATCTTATCTCCAATTACAAGGGCAAATACGAAAAAGAGGACTGGGAAGGAAGAAGTTGAGCTGAGAACAAATGAAAACATTGCTGGCTGCCTTCAGTTCATACCCACTGCCAAAAGCAAGGTCATGCAATACTATCTCCCTGCATTGTTAAAAATCTCAAAGGTAAAAGGGTACTATCATTTCAAGAATAAAAATGGCTGCATGAAACAACCTTATCTCCCACAAGGGATGATAGCTTTTCACCCAGGATAACCACATCCTCCAGTAATTACAAAAATGAACAAAATCTGGAGCATCACTGCTCATTTAGCTCATCTCCACATAGAAATCAACAGCGCTCATTCACTAAGCATCAGGGATAGGAAACAGGAACAGCAGCTGGCTGAGTCAGACACCAAAAAGGGAGCATATTTATGGTGAGAATGTTCATCATGCACTTATACCCACCAGGTAAAACAAGAGTAGATTAAAAAAAAAACCACCCATCCCATTAGATTTTCACATTAAACCAGAGGTTGGAGTGCAGAAAAGAGACACTCCCATTCTACCACCTGAAATGGAAAATGGTTGGTAAAGGCAGTTATTGGAGCCTCATAGGAGGGAGAGCATAGGAGAAAGAAGGTGGGGGTTTTTCTTTTCATACACTACCATTAAAATTCTGAAATTGAGAATTCTGACTTCTGCCCATTTCCACTGAAGTACTACTCAGATTATGCAGAGAGCAAGGACAATGAACATACCACCTGGCTGAGAGACCTGCCTGAAATTCTCAGTTCAGGGCCAATAGAATGAGCCTCTCCAGCACTTGGTAGACTTGCTTCTTTAGAATTTTGTTTGCATTTTTAACAAGTCACCCATAGGGAAACTTTCCCTTGGCTCCACATCCTCAAGATAAGTCACACGAGGGCTTCACTAAGAAATGAGCCAGCAGTTGCTCTCCTCTCCATGTCTGGGATGAGCAGAGATAGTATAACCACATCCCTTAGCTATGCTCAAAGGCAAGGAGAGCTGTAACAACAGGATAGGAATTATGGTTTAAACAACACTTCTCCAGAGCAGGACTTCACCTTCCCAGGCCATTCTTCCACTTCTTTAAGAAAGGTAGAGAAATGAGGCGGTGTAGCACAGTGAAGTATTACAGCCTTTAGAATACAACAAGCCAAAATCAGGCTGCATTACACAGTTTCTGCTTTTAAAAATCTGGGGACTTCAAGAAGGCCGTAAGGACTTTGAGAACACAGCCTGGGACACTTGTGCATTACCATTAAAAAGTACACCTGTGGTCTGCTGATGACTCTCACATTGCTTGGGTCAGTGAAGTCATTCCTGCAAGCATTTCAGGCAGGAGCAATCCAAAGTTAACCTACAGACAACATGTGCCTCAAGTAAGGAAATAACCAAGCTGCTGAATTTGCTTAATCAGGAGCGCTTACAGCCCAGCTGGGCAAACTCTGGGCTTCACAGCAGGCACCCTACAAGGCAAACAGCCCCTTCAAGCACTCATCCAGAGCTGAAACAGGGCTCACAGGCACACTTACACCCCAAACTGCATTGGGTGAGCACCTGGAGCACAAACACAAAGCACACAGACCACGATACTTTGCAGGCTCCCTCAACTCACACTGTAAAAGAATGCACCTTCCCAGCAACTTGAAACATAAACTAAGGGAGCTTCACCTTCTCTCTTCGACACCTCGCTAGGGTTTATAACCACTGATAAGCACCTGCTAATGTCCATATTACTAGTGACAGCAGCAAGCAAAGCTGACTGTGTGCCAGGATGTGCCCTTTGTTTCCAGTCTGACCACACAATTCCTTGCAGAAGGAAGTCTGCAGGCTGAGCAGTGTTACTGCACAGGGAACCAACAGCTTCAGACAGCTCAAGCCCAGCAGGATTTCCAAGGTGTCTTGTCTTCCAGATCAAACAAATCTCTCCTGCTCGGCTGTCCCCAAACCAGACTCCTCTGGAGAGTACATCCAGAAGGCAGTTACACTAATTTCTTGTTTTGTTTCCTTTATCCTTTCCGAGGGAAGGAGCAGGCAGCAGGACAGTCGCTGCTTCAAATTGCCAGAATATTGCCTCAGGCTGTCCAGGCACCCCAGCTCCTGGCATACACAAGCAAACCCCAGCCTTTCATCTCACTCAGCTCACGAGCTTGCTCACAACGTTGCTGTAATCTCTAGATAAGAAGAAACGGAGACATGAGAAAGGCAAGTACACCCTTCCACCAAAATGAGACTTCACCCTTTTCCACCATTTCACAGCTCAAGATCTATCCCCTTTATGACCACAGGGTCTGCCTAAAGCTCCTCAGGGGTCAGACTCAGGACACAGAGCTGCTTTTTACACTGTGCACAGGCTCACACCAGTACCACGTAAAGGCTCACTTACTTTCCCATCCATCGCTGATCCTCCTCTGATGGCAGCCCCCATCCAAGCACCTTCAGAGCACAGAGACCTCCCCTCCACAGCCTTCCTAATGCCCCCTCTTTCCTTCTTTATAACCTTGTTAATGGCTGCTAATGCCCTTCACCATGGCTGTTGCTCTGCCCAGCCTTGCTGACCAGCTCCAGCTGGGAAGGGTGAACCTTCCCAGGCACAGCCATGGCCAGGTGTGCCACCAAGGTCAGGGCGGCCCTGCAGAAAGAAATAAGAAAACTAAGAGGTTTTTTTCTCCTTCTAATCCACTTTTCTGTGTGTGACAGAGGGAGAAGGAGGTCAGTACTGCAATTGTTCCAGCTTACAGATGGAATAAGACGGTGATCCCAGACCCTCAGGGCCTGCCTGTCATAATGGTGGTGTCCCTCCACATGTCACCTGTGTGTTCAGAGCAGATGAATTGGTTTTCAGCATGAGCATGTTCCAGGTCCAGCCACTGGCACTCCTGAGGACTTGCAGCTCCTGTTAAGCTGGTGTGAGCTGCAGGTTTTTGGCTACACGGGCAGTCAGGTCCAGCTTCGGGCTGGTCAGTGGCTGGCAGTGCTGGGTGCAGTGTGGGGATGCCTGGGAGCTACACAGGAGGATGTAAGAGCCATGCACCAGTTCTGCCTAAAGCCGAGTCAGGGGCATGTACCTGCTTGGGTCGGAATCAAGAAGGAACTGGAAGGCACTAAGCAGATGAGGGGGGCAGAACCCAATGAACTATGTCCTGATGGGCTTGGAGATAGACCTGGATGGCTCATCTGTCCTCGAGTGTGTGAGCAACAGATATTTGTCCCAAAAAGAGAGGTGCTCTTCCTAATTTTGGCTGCTACTACCTTCTGCAGATTCAGCAACTCTTTTTATTTTTCCCCATAAGATACACAAACCACAAAAAGTAGGGAAAATATTGGGAATTATTTAGGAAATAGAGGAGTCAGTTCTGTTTCTTTGCTTGTTTGAGCAGCTGTGCTCTCTGGTGAGTGGCAGGGTTTGCATAAGGAACATTAGAGCTGCACTTAACAGTTTCAGCTGCTGCATTTCCACTATCGATTGCCACCATTCAAGCCCAGCTTTAATGCCTGACAGCAGACATAAGCTATGAGGCAGCTATGTCCCCACTGGGAGCAATGATATATTATCACTCTCTTTAAATGAACCTGGAGAAGTACTATATATACTTAACAGAAAGTCCTGTCTCTAACTGACTGCAAAGGAATTTCAGTGGTTGCAGAAGTGCAAACCAACATAGCCTCTCTGTGACTAGACAGAAAATCAGGTACTAAAAGTGAGTCACGCATACAGAAGATTATTTTACAAGCGCATTCATTAATTTGTGTTGCTATTCTGTCCTTGTGCCCCTCTCTTCATCTTTTGAATTCAGATTGGCAAATGTGGACATTTGCTGAAGTACTGCGTGTTAAACTGACAACAGCTGATATCTTCCCCATCATCACCCTGACCTCAAGATAATGCCTTTTCCTGCCAGATGTGTGAAGGGACAAGACCGTGGGCAGATGACATGAGAAGGTTATTTCTAATACAAACTGGGAGGCTGCAGTTCTGCTGTGAGACATTACTTAGCTTTGCGAGCAGAGTGGATGTTTCCCATCTGGCAAATGCCATGCAGTCGAGAGATACCCGAGCTGGCTCTAAAAGAGCTCTTCTCAGAAATGGGAGCTGCTTGTGGTCTCATTACTGCCATGGAAGGAAAGAGCAGGTCAGTACAGGGCTGCCTTGCCTGGGAGAGCTGGGCTGGCCCCGTGTGGGCTGTGCTGTTCAGGTGCTCAATGTCCCCAGGAAAAGCCTCAGGTGTTGTCTCCAAGCCAAGCACAGAGCTCGGGGAGGGAAGGCAGACACAGCCCATCTCCTCCTGGCTGTCACTGGCCCTTGGCTCCCTGACAGAGCTCTTTGGGCTCACAGGGTGCCTTGTCGAGGGAAGTGCTCAGTGAGAGAGAGGTAACTATTGAAGGAGAAATGGCATTTGAATCTTAAGGACCTTTTTGCAGTCAGGTCGGAGGAGTACACGTGGTTACACTGGGCCAGCCCCTGAGGTGGGTTATTACATGACAGTGGCATTAAACAAGTATTTGAGGGACCAGGTCTGTGCCTGCAAGCACCAGCAGTGCTGGAGGGGTGTGACTCAGACGTGTTAAATATCTAGCTGGTCCCTTAGACCTCAGATCTGGTTACACAAATAGTCACACCAACTCAGTTCCTTGTGATAAATAAATCCTGCCCCCAGTCATAAACCATGGCAATTCCTAACCCCTCAGCTTTGTGCAAAGACACATGTCATTCTTCAGCGCAGGTGTGGCTGCACAGCTGCAGTTATTTATGCCTGAAAGGAAAGGAGAGCAGTCAAGAGGATTTGGGAGAGCTGTGAGCCACAGAGACACAACAGCCCTGGCCCACCGACTGTTCTGCTGGGCTGATCCTAGAGCCCATCACAGGAGGGGTGGCCGTAGCGGTCCCCAAAATATCCAGACCACACCTGAGACCTCTCCTGCGTGTCCCTGGGTGTGAAGGAATAGAGGGGCAGGAAAGGCAAACCAGGCAGGACCTGGCCTGCAAACACCACGCAGATCTCCTGGCACATTGTACAGGAGTTACTGATCGTGCCTCATCCTCGCATTGCATGTTGCACTGCACTGACTTCCTTTTCATTTGAGACAAAAATATCAAGGTGAGAAACATTTTGATGTCCAGAGCAATTTTTAAGACACTGACACAGCAAGAAATTGGAAGACTAAGAGTTCAGTATGCAGCCACACACAAACCACAGCTGTTGGTGTTCAGTGGAGCAGTCACATCTGGGTTTGTGTTTGCCTCCAAAACTGCATCTTTCTAAAGGTATCACAGCTGTGTAGCCAGAGCAAAACCCCTTCCAAGCAGAGCACAACAAAGTAAGGCTCCTTGTGATGCAGCAGCTAAGCAGGAAATCCGAGTCTACTCCAACATTAAAACTGATCATGTGAAGCTCCTATTCACTCTTGCCTCTGCTCTGTGGAAGGGCTGTGCACAATGTACTGCTTCTTAGGTGTTTTGGGTTTTTTTTACCCACTCTTTTTCTCTTGAGATATTATTCAGAAATGGCTTTCAAACTGAAGCACTGACTATTCAATCAGTTTCACAATGGAGCACAGTAGTGTAATCACAGGTGCCAGTGCTCAGGTACTGCTCCCACACCCTGCAGCCTCACTCCACCCCTCCACACAGCCACGCTGCTGAGTTTCCACCTGCTCAATGAGCTGGAGAATTAACTGGCTGGAGGGTTCACTCAGTTTCCTCCCTATTTTGCTTTTCCTTGGGAGAGCACGATTTCTGTGCGTGCTGGACCAGTATGCCCTGGCAGCTTGGGCAGCTCTGTGTATCAGAACAACAACCAGTGTGTCTGAATTATTTACTCCAACTCACATGAACTTGCATTTCTCTTCCTTTTCTGCCCAGTCACCACAGTGCGTGCTGCTCCATGAGTAAGCTGGAGAGATAGATGACACAGACAATGAAGTCATACTAGGTGACTATAACAAAATATGACAAGGCATTTATGCAGCTCCATTCAGCAGCACTTAATTTCATTTCATTTCATTTGAATTCCTTATTGTGTAGCAGAACACCTCTGGAGAGTTTATTTAAAGATGGGGAGGGGAATGGGGCGGGCTGGGTGCAGTGGCAAAACAAACCAGAGGAAACAGTTAAAACTGTTAAAATATTTCTTTCCATACCTCCTGATGCACTAAGTTTCACATTCTGCCTTCAGTGGGTTTTGATGCTAAAAAGAGCTGTGACTCGGGGAAAGAACAACTGAGGAACTGGTTTGGTGCTACTGACCCGGTAACAGAGGCCTTGGTGGATTTAGTCACAATGGGCTGGTAGGATCCAGGACAGGTGAGTTCCATTTCTAGAGTCTCCTTTAACTGGTGGGCTCATGCACTTTTCTAGAAACTTTCTGTAATGACTTCCCACCATTGTTCCATCCATTTCAATTAGCAGCAGAGATGATGTTAGTGCAACCAGCTCAAATATTCCACAAGATAACATCTATAAGTGCCCACACCAGTCCAGGGGTTAAGCACAACACTTGTCAATCCCAGTTTTGCCACCACTGAGTAACGAAATACTGTAATGAATATAGCACTGTGCACATAAAGCAAGATCAGTCAGAACCATTAGCAAATAGAGGAAACCTCTGGGAGAAGCGAAATGAAGGTTGCAGCTTTGATTTTTTTCATTACAGCTCTCTTGCCTGTTATGACATGTTAAAAAGCGTGGGTCTGGAGATGGACCAGATGAGCTCTGGAGCCTAAACATCAAAACCACCAGAGACAGTTCTGGTCTCCATCCCTCATGGTGGCAGAAGGCAGAAGAACCCCAGCAGCTGTGGCTGCTATCTGGCACACATAAGCTCTGAGACACAGGGGTGCCTCTATGGTGGCACGAGTCACGGAGACTGCTCCTGCTCACCGCACAAGTCACGGTGCTGGAAAGGTTATACTTTGCAGTGGCCTCCCTGCAGGAAGGATTATCTTCTCTATGGTCTTTCAGATCACACGAGTGGAGTTATCACTTTGTGTGTCAGCTGTAGGAAGCTGTCCCCTGGGCTGCCATCACTGGTGTACACAGACCTAGCCTGTACCCTTCAAGCACAACCAGCCAAAGTCTGCTCTGAGAGCCAGACTTCAGTCAGGAGCAGACTTACCCTGCGAGGGATGCTGAAGGTTGAAGACTGGTTTGCACAGAAGCACCTTGGTATTTATTCTGTGATCAGCTGCAGCCCGCAAAAGTGGCAATTAATATACTGTGTGTGTAAGCCTTGGCACGCAGGAGGCAGGAGGACACAAAAGGTCACCAGCCCTTCATGAAAAATGCCCATTCCTTTCTTTGCACAGTGCTGAACAAATAATAGAACCCTCTCCTGTCCTGTCAATGTCATGGTAGGGCATAAGCAATAGGAGACAAAGCCATTAATGAGTGAAGTGCCTAATGTCCTAGGCCAAAGCTATGATTTGTAGCCACCCAAGTGGACAAAAGCAGCTCATCTCTCTCGTCTCCACCTCCCCAAAATAAAGCTAAAACAAAGCAGTCAGAGGGGTTGAGAATCAGGGAGAAAAGGGCCTGTTTGGGCTCAATTTTCACTTTGCACTGGCACTTGCTTAACTTCATAATCAAGTACCATGTCTTCTGTGTGCCTAGCAAGACCTCAGTCATGTCTTCCATACTGATATTCCCAACACACAAAAACTGAGGGAAAGACAGGGATGAGTCACTTTGAAGAGAGCCTGATGCCCCCAACATGCACCCACATCTCTGCCTGGCGAATCAGGCTGTCTGGAGACTGAATGAGAGTGTGTTCCTCTACCACAGAAGGCCAGTAAGATAAAAATAACCCCCCAAAGCCTACATTCAGCCTGGAAGCACAGTGCTGAGCCAGGGACAATGATAATAGGAAAACACAATAGTTCCTCAGAGCAGTCCTAAAATAATCGATTATAAATGGCAAAGGGGGAGGAGAAGGGAGTGAGGGCTATTTTATCACTATTCTAAAAGCATTCAGAGGAAATAAATTTGGATTCACTTGACAGACAGTTCTTAAAAGCCAAAATGTGCTAAATATAATGCTGAATGTCCCTAAACCCAAAAAATGTCAGCAAGAATCCCTTGGCCAGGGTTTTCTTTTTCCCCCCTCTCCTGGTTTAGCCTTTGCCCCATGATGGTTATTTGCCTTTCTCAAGAGCTTAATCAGGAGCTATTAGAGACAGTGCTCTCTAAGCTGTATAATGTTAAAAGTCCATTAGCTCACCCCAAGCAAGGCTGGCAGGAGGGAGATGATGTACTTGCTGAAGTTGAACAAGCTATTTGCATGCTGAATACTTCTAATCACTGAGCAATGCCAGGAGAATGTGAACATTACTACACTCAGCTGCCCAGTGACCTTTCAAACACGCTCACTTTAATACAAGACAAAGTGGCAAAATGCATCCAGCACTGAACCTGCAAAAACAGACAGATGGGTGTTTTTTAAGCAATTCTAGGCACTTAAAAAAAAAAAAAGATAAATAATCATTAGCAAAGTCTATCTTCCTTTCCCTCTGCCACATTCACTTGCATTGTGCGTGGCCACTTGTATTATGCATGGGTTAATAAAATATGATAAATGTCTGCTTACTTTTGGTCTGACCACAATCAGCTTCATCCAGCAAGGTACACACACTTTGTTTCAAGCATACTTTCAAGTCTCCCAATGGAATTCATTGTGACTGCCACCTTTCAGTGGCTGTTTCAGCCAATTTGTAGCAGACACAAGCCAGTCTCATAGCCCTCCATGAGGAGACCAAGCAGTGGAAGGGCACAGAGCTCAGGTGTCCAGCCCAGAACTACGGTAGCTGCCAAAAGAAGGTTGTCCTCCACTGGAACAAGGCAATCAGGGAAAGTCCAAGAATCTAGATCAAAATTACTGCTATTTGTCACAATGACAACAGAAAAGACGGACCACTAAAAAACAGCTCTTTCAGAGGCTTTCAAGCTTCTACTGGCTTCTACTTTGGGCAGTGCATGGTTAAAGTCCTGCTAGTATTTTACTGCAAAGAGTGCCTCTGATGCTCAGTTGTAGTTCTCTGGTTAGAACATCAACACTTCTCCAGGTTAAAGTATTGGAATATGTGCAGAAACAAATTTATCACAGCCAGACAAGAGTGACTGAGGCTTCACATAACATGCCTGAAGGAGCAGACTGCAGGCTTACACAAAGCTCTTGGTCTATTGTTCCCTTCTGCCTTAAAATGAGTTCTCCCGACACAGCACAGAGAGCAACCCCCCACTAGCTGGTGGTTTTGTCACCTCTGCAGCAGCTCAGGTCCCTCTAAAGAAGTGACAGCTTTTTCAGCAGCTCCCAGAACTTAAAACAACTGGAACCAGTCAAATTAGCTGCTTCTCCCACTGGCCAGAAACCCTATGGAAAGAGCAAAAGCAAAAGCATGTTCCAAGAGTAGGACCAGAGCCAGGAACCCCAAGGAATATCCCACTGAGAAGTGCAGCGTCTGAAGGGCACTTTTCCTTCCTCCCCACGTTTCTAATGCCTCAAAGCCAGACCCTCTTGGCTGGGATGCCTTCCCTTTTAACCCTGTAGGAGTCGGTAACTCAGGCTCACAAAACAGACCTCTCACATGCCACCAGCCCCTCACAAACTGTCCCAGATCTTTTGCAACATCACACAAGAGAGGGGGAAGCCAGTAGAAGGGTGTCTAATGGGCAAAAGGAACAGAAGAAATCTTACCTGCTGTAGCAGTGGGTGCAGAACTGAAGCTCCCATGGAGACACTGCGTCACAGCACTGACTTGTCTCCTCTTGGCATCAGCAGGGAAGGTGCCTACACTGCCAGTTTAAAGCAAATTCCCTCTTATTCCAGTGTTTGTCAGATTGGCCAAGTCTCTAACTCCATGGGGCTGAGTGCTCTAAAATGCTTGTGTGAATGATTTTCAAGAACTCCCTAATAGGAAAAGCACCATGGTTCCCTTGAAACTTGCAGAGAGAAGTAAAGAGTAAAAGGTCATTGGTATCTAAACCCACTGACTACTTTGAAATCCCACACAGAGACCTCTGCACTTCACAAGTTTGTGCCAGCATATACTCAAAGGCAAGAGGGGACAATAGAAAAGGAAGAAAACAGTCTTTTGTGTTCTCTGATATACAAAACACTTGTCACCTCTCTGGACTGGCAGCCTGCTTCATTAACTATAGTATGTGGAGAGGAGCAAACACTAGACAGATACAAACCTACTGCAGATTAGGATTCTGTCTCCCTGGAAGACAGATGATCCAGGTAGAGGACATAATATTCTCACAAACCTACCTGGAAAACTGCTTTTCAGTCCAGTAAAAAGTCAAATCTCCATTCCCCCACAAAAAAACCCCAACACACAGAATGCAGGAAGAACAAGGTGGATACTTTTCAAAATGTTTTTTAATTAAAACCCAAAAAAAGGAGCACACACCAGAGCTTGACATGGGCTAGTCAAACTGCTGGTCACCAGAACGTTGAACTGGCATGAGGAAGGCTGTGTTTCTGCATATCTCAGGAGCACTGGCACAGACAATGGGACTCCTGGGAGAGTACTCAGCCTGCCAGGCTACTGCTGCTTTGTGCTGAGCAGATTTCTCATGTGGTGATGGGAAACTTCATCCTGCAGCCCAGACTCTTCTTTCAACAAACAGAAGTCCCAGAGACTGGGGAAGAAACCATTTCAACAAATCTGCATTTTCCAAGCACTTCTGGAGAGTATTCCCCGTTGTTTCTCCTGCCTCCCCAGACAGGTTACACAGGTTTATATGGAGACTCATCTTTGGCGATAGCCACACAGGTAGGACCCGGTTCTGCTTCCGCTGAAGTCAATCCATGGCCTTCCCTGGACCAACTGCAGCTGCACCAGGGCTCATGATCACGAGCCAGTTGTGCTTTAAGGTTAAATCCTTGTCCACTCCATCAGGCCAGCAACTTCTGAGAGCTTCTTGTAAGTGTGTACCAGCAAATTCAGGTAAATGTGAACATCTTGGCTATAGCAATGAGGTGAAGTTTTCAATTATGCCCAAGAGATGGAGAGCTAAAGTTTTGTTTTAAGACATGACTTGGGCACTAGATCAGGTATTGAAACCTCCCTGCCATCTAATAAAGCAGTTGCCAAAGCTGTTGGTGTGCTGCTCCACCAGCCTGCTTTCTTTACCAGAAAGGCTGGGCTGAAAAAGTGACACATTTTTCATACACAATTTTTATCAGTTAGAATTTACTAGATATGCACCTCATTGTCTGTCAAATATTTTAAAAATACTTCAACCTGCTCTAATAATCACATTTTAACACATGCATCAAGTTTGGATCAGAACAGCGTCTCTGGGATAATCAGTAAGCCCAAATTGCTGATTTAAGGCCTAAATATCAGTCACTGGCCAGCCAGCCACAATAAGTCACTCTATCCTTGAACTCATGGAATTATTTTTGGCTCAGACTAACCCTTATTACCATACATCTTATCCTACACACAGAAGAAAAGAGTATGTGTTTTTCAAGGCTACTGTTGCACCACAAGTTTACATACAAACACAACTTTTGCAAACATGAGACCAGAGGAAGACCTCCATGTCCCAGGGTGAGTCAGAAAGTTCTCAGGAGTCCAGGGAATGGTAACTGCCAGAAAGGATCAGGCCTAATACATGCATTAGAGAAGCAAGGTAGCTCCTTTGCTCGAGGTCTGGCTGATTCACTTTGCACATACCACTGCTTTAGCATTACATCCTTATCTAATGGTAAACCTGTTTCAACAACATGCAATACATATTAATGCAATATGCACTGCAACACACAATACGCATCCAAAGAAATATGCCAATGCAAAACTCTGACTGCTCACACATAGCTGGGCTAACAAGGAAGAGTCTTTTACAAAAGACAATCAAGAAATCACCTGAAACCATGAGACCTGAGGAGTCTCAAGCAATCAGCAATATTGAGACCTAATAACAGATGCTAATTCATGAAAGAAACACAAACAGTGGGACTGAGGTAATGGTAGAGATTTCATTAGTGCAATTACATTTAAAATGGTATGTTTTTTAATAGAATTTAAATAAGGCTTTGAATAATTACACACACTAAAACTAACATTCCATAACCTTATTCCGCATGGAAAAGCAGCAGAAACAACCCTCTGGACTGTACAAGGTCCAATTAATGAACAATTACATTCAAAAAGTAGATCAAAACGGAAACAACTCTTTCCCCAAAAAGCTGCATCATCATCTTTAAAGTCAGCTTTCTCCCCTAGTATCAGAAATGTGAAGAACAGATGAACTGGGCTTCAGCCCAGTAGATTTGGCCTCATCAAATTACCAGTAGTGCTTTCCAACCCAGTCTCTCCTAATTTCTTTAGGGTGATGGAAGCTCATGGAAAAAGAAGTGAATTTCTGAAGCAACGGAAGGTGAGTTGTCCTTTCTCCAGGCCCAACAATGTACATAAATTATGGAAGCTTGGAAAAAACCCCTAAATTACACTGTGGCTTGTGTTTATAATGCATGTCCTCCTTTAGAAACTACTCACAGACAATGGGGCAGGGTGGGTGAAAAAAAATCAAAGCAGCATATGAAATAGTAATATACTGTTTCAAAATCTGCACCGTCCTGCAGAACCAGGATTTCTTATTTATTCAGGTTGTTCTCAATAGATCCAATCTACGCTGGATATGTAAAAACCAAGAGGCTAAGTCATCAAGGAAAACCAAATGAAAAAATCTGCACACTGCAAGAGTTTTTAAAAACCAAACAAATAAAAATCCCGAGAAACATTGACGAAAGCTCAGAAAAATTTATCATCAATTCTGAAGTGGGGCCTTGTGACATCATCTGGATTAATAAAGACAGAGATGGACTTCCCGGGGTTCTCAGTCACTAGCTGTTGCAACTTTTTGGCTAATCGATCATCAGGCTGGTTGGGGTCCCCTCCATCTGACTGCGGGGAGGGGATGCTGGTGGTGCTGCCCCGCCGCTGGAGCTCCAGGGTGAGCCTGTTGGCTGCTTTGACGTGCTCGATGGCAGTTCGGAGGTGCTCGGCAGGGTCGGAGCGCACCGAGGACAGCTTCCGCGCATGGAGCATGACGGTGTCTTCGGAGAGGTGCTCCAGCATATTGCACTGCGGGATGAAGTAGTTGGGGCACATCTTGTTGACCAAGCAGTGCTGCAGATCATCTATGAGACCCAGGAGGAAATGGGCTGCGTAATCCTCCTGGGCCAGGTAGCTGGCTGGCAGCCTGTCACAAGCCCACAGCATCATGCTCCGCAGGTGATATGGACTAATGGCTTTGGGGCGGGACAGCAGTTTGATGATGATGGCTTTGCAGGCCTGGTAGGCTTGCATGAGGCTGCTGGAGATGCACTTTTTCAGCTGCACTTCACTCCTGGCAAATGACAGCCTCCATTCATTGTCCTTCTTCCCCTTGTAGGAACACGCAGGCACTAAGTAAAACCCACTTATGACTTCCTCCTCTGTGATCTTCCCATCCCAGAAGTGGTTCTCCATCAGCCAGCTCTGTGCCACAGCTGGCCAGCCTTTGAAGGACACCACAGGGACAATGTCATACAGCATACGGCTGCTGCCTACTCCCAAAATGATAGATATGATAGTCCCATTCTTTTCTACCTTCTCCACCTTTGGCATCCCTCGTTGGGGCTTTTTCTGGATCTCAGAGAGGACAATGCTAATGGATTCATAGAACCAGTCTGCAACTTTTGTTGGGGAGAAGAAGTAATTAGTAGCTCCATTGATATGGTCCACGATTGTGCAGCAGTCCTTCCACTTGCTGATGGTTCCTTCATCGAAGAGGCGCAGGCTCAGCCAGGAGTGGCACAGGGCCGAGTGGCGCATGTCCAGCGTCACCGGCTGGTTGCGGTCGTGCAGCTTCAGCGCGGGCACCAGCAGGGTGAAGTCCATGTCGTAGTCTGTGCCCCGGGCATAAACATTCAGCTCATCGAGGTCAATGTCCACCACACCTTCCCGCACGCCGCCCGACAGCAGCAGATATTCGTTGGCTACAGGCAGCTTCTGGTCAAGTTTCTGAACCATGCCTGAAAAAGACAGAAAGAGAAGTCCTTTCAAAAAGGTAAACAAGTCCAGGATTCAGGATTTAATCAGGATTAAGACCCATTCCATGCCCAGCAGGAAAAAAAAGCAACCAGAGGTATCTATCACTTTTGGTGTGGAAAAAATATGCAGCCGGCCCAGCACTAAGACAACCCTTGATCTCAGCTGGCTCAGGGCAGGGCCTTCCCTGCATTCCTGGGAATGTGTGAAGTTCGTCCTAAACATCACACTGCAAGCAATGGAAAAAAGCAGAAGCCTTTGGTGAAACACGGCAAAGCTACTTCTAGGACTAAATTTAGCTTTTTAAACACCTTCTAAACCAGTTTTTCACCATATTGACATTCATTTCCATGGTATCCAAATGTTTCACCAACACTCCATAGAGAAAAGAAAATATTAATTGACTCACTATTCTTATTTTCTCTCTGGTATAGAAAAAAGCTGGACCAGCATCAGGGAGTTGGTTTGTACATGAGTGAATGAATGGCTACAAATGTTAGTTCAAGCAGGTCTAATTTTGCAATCTGCTTTACATTTACAGATGAACAAGGCAACATGAACAAAGGAAATGCATTCTTCTCTTACGGGTGAATGGAGCAGGTTAAATGATCAGGCAATTAGAGAAGCCAGCTCTGAAATTGGTTCTTCAAGCTGCTATGACATAAAATATCTGATCAGCTCCCCAGAATACAGACATGAAGACAGATTTTTTTTCAGCACCAAAACCATACACTTGCCTTCACCCTGCAGTGCCCATACCAGTTGCACAAAGCCAGCTTTTCACTGGGTATTCTATATATACACCCCACTATACTGTGCCCATTGAACACAAACAGCAGACTGAGAAGAGGCTCTACACAGGAGCTGAGATATTAGCACCTCATTCCGTGTTCAAATTAGGCTTAAATTTGAGCTCTGCACTTCAGCTGCTCTGTAGTCTGTTCCTGCTTTCTGGGCTGTTTCACTGCTGGCGTTCACTCGTGGTTAAATGCTTTTGGTTGTTTCCTGGCCTCAATTCAGCCACCACACCTCAGCCATGAGGGAACAAAGGCCAGTGGCTCTGAATGGAGATGCTGAAGCTGTTATAAGCACTGCAAAAGGCATAGATATTTATTCCTTACAAGCACAAATGCACTCGTTTCTGCTGGCATGCATTACTGACTCCAGCTTCTGAACAGCAATATGGTTTGTTTATATCAAGAATGGTCAAATGGACAACTACTATTAAAAGGAAGCCAGTCTTAGACAGCAGTGGGAATAACTAGCCAGAGGCATAACACAGTGAGCCAGAAAGCTGACAGTCACTCTGTCAGCCCAGAAATCACAGGCAGACACATTAAGAATGTTTTTACTGAAACACAAATGGTTAGCACTACAGTCTGAGCACCCATTCTGTCATAGTACCAGTGACTGCAGAGCCTTTCCTGAGGTAATGCATCCCTGTAGGATCACACTGTCTGTACTGAGTGGGTCACCCTAGCAGAGAGCAGCAGCAGGAACCCAAGGTACTGAGGGCTGCACTAGGCTGAGTAGCATTGCAGTGCTTTCAGAGAGACTCACCTGTCCTTTCCTGCATGCTAGGACAGCAACAAGGAAATGTCATCAGTATACATATAGGTAAGCCATGACCAGAGCAAAATCTAAAGCTCTGTGGACACTGATTCCTTGGAAAAGCCAAGGAGACTATAGGAAGAGCCCTGTGTGTGCAGCAGAATGCATCTTGGGGCAATATTCAGTGTAACTGAAACCCCGCCATGGGAAATTCCTTGCTAAATACACTTTACCTGTTTCATTCCTTCCAAGAGCACTGGACCCAGCCCATTTTGCTGCACTGAGCTGGGATGATTTTCCTGCCAGCCAGGCAAGGACATAACCCCTTCCATTTCATGCAGCTCCAGGGGCTGCAATAGAAGGAAATAGCTCTAAAGGAGCACTAAGAAACTCCTCCTGCTAAATCCTGAGCTAATCCCATTCTGCGATCTTGCCATACGCTGCCCTGTTCATCCTCAAAGGGTAATAACTAAGAAAAGCTTCTGTCAACCTCAAAAATATTTTCTGAGGCTTAGATACACAGTGAGCTATGTTAGCCTGATCTGTGGAACGGCAAAGTCTTGCACAGGCTTCTCTATCCCAGAGGCCAAACAAGTAGCAGTCACTCCTTTGCTGTATCCAGAAGGGGTTTTCTAATGGGTGCCTAAATTGATGTGACTTCTGCAGACAGTACTGACACACTGCCTCTGAATCCTCTCCTCGAACCAGTGCAAGCAGCATTAGTGCTTTACACCTCTGTTGTAAGTTGAGTTCAATACCCATGAAGCAGAGTCTGGATCAATCATATCATAATGACAGGGAGTAATTCCTTTTTTCCCCAAAGAAAGATTAAAGTACTACTGGCTCTAACTGTGGGGCAGCACAGCTATTCACTATATGAAGGGTTCTGATGGCCCATCCTGCCTCTACACTCATGCAAAATTTCCCACTCAGGACTGTGATCTGCAGCATCTGCGACGTAGATCTGCAGATGTCCCTGAGATAGGCAGACAGAATGTAACTATCCTACAGAAGAAAATGTTCAAACCTACAGAATTCAATAAATGATACCTTTTTCTAAATATTTTAAAACTTGAAGGATGAAAAATGCTCTGCAGTGTGCCCTTTGCACTGAAACTTCTATCCCAGAGCCTTTGACTGAAAAAGAAAATTACGATTTTTCTGAAAAATAGAGATTCTCCACTATAGGGTCTGCTGTTGGATGAGTTGGTCTCCTTGGCCTGAAGAGAATCTTTCTCCTTAAGTGGGAGCAATAGACTTGATAGTCTAACCCCATTCAACCAACAACAAGTGGGACTCAAGCTTTGCCTTCCATACACAGTCAATGAGTCACTTGATCTTCCCTCTCCAGAACTCTAGACCGACCAGAAGAGGAATATTGAAAAATAGTAAGGAAATGGTTACAGGAAATGATCTAATATATCATCGATATCTCTCTACCTGGCTGGCTGCAGTTTAAATTCAAACCCTTGAGCTCTCAGAATTTCCCCTTCAAGTCCTGAACCAGCAACATCTGCAGCTCTGCCACAGAACAAGAGAAGGAATTTTTGCTAACAGATCACAGCAGCATTGCTGATCCAACTGAAGTGGTGGAGCAGGGAGTTGAGATAAGGTCCCCTTGAGGAAAGTATATTTAGAAGAGGCATAGAGTGTTCTATAAATAGTTGAGCTGGCCAAATTCAGGATTACCTAAGGCTTTAGGGGTTTGTAGTCTCTTCAAATTGCCCCCCCTTCCTCATAAATCTATTTAACATGTGAAGGGATTTCAAGGAATTCCATCAGCCAACACTGTGTGGCACACACTACCCTGTCACAAAGATTCCATCCCAAGTTTCTACAGCCAATGAATGTACAACAGAAGTAGGCACTCCAGTTCAGCAAGTGTGTAAGTGCAAATACAAAGAAGAAAAATACCAAGACTGGTACTCAACCCAAGTACTTAATAGCACCAGTGTGCTCTGCTCATCTCAGCTCTGTTCATCTCAGTCCCAGGACCACCTGGGAGGAGGAGGCAATAGGGGTTACAGAAAACCTAATGAAAGTTATTGAAGCCCTGTGAAGTTGTCTGTAAAGACCAAACTAGAATTTGTAGGATCAAACACACAAAAAAAAATTATTTTAGCTGAAGGACCAGCTCTTATGGCATCAAAGTAGGTTCACTGATACTCAAGAAGCCTCTTGCTGCTACCAGGCAAAACACATAATTTGCAGTAGTACCTTGTGTGACACTGAAAAGGCTGTTTGGCAAAGCTAAGTGAGAGACTGGTGTACAGTTACCACTTCTTTCTAAAGCACCTTAAAGGAGTTCTGCTTTCCTAGACATGTAACTTGTTTAAGATCTTTCCAAGCTATTAAATTTGGCATCCTAACAGGTGAGTATGCTGGCAAGCATGAGAGAGGCAAGGAATGTGAGAATCAGGAGCACCACCTGTAGGTCAGGCTTGCTCGTCAGTTTACTAAACATGAATTCAGAGTAATACAGGTGAGCAAGTGAGTTCTACCAACAGAACTTCATTACTTTGTTGTTTCTTCAGCGTCAGGAAAAAAAGGATTTATTTCTACTTCAAGCACTAAGATACAAAGAGAATACAAACAGAGAAAAGAGATTTTACTTTATATAACACCTGCATTTGGGACACATCCTTGAATGAACTGTGACTGATGCAGATGATACAGAGACTATTCTTCTCATTTAAAAAAAAAAAAAAAAAAGGCAATGCAAAGATGCTTTCCATCCATTACAGAATTTCAAATGAACCAATTTTGTGACCATTGCAGTGTGTGCTGGGATCCACTGCTATTTCATGACTAGCTTTGTGTAAATAAGGAGTAACACACAGATTTGTCTTTGAAGAAACTGATCACAAGAAAAATATGACATAAAAACTTATTTCTAACATATACATTTCCTAATTTTGGGTTCCTTCTTGAAGCCTTTCGTCTTGATGCCTTAGATGTGCAACCATTGCCACTAAAAGGAAACACAGGCAAAACAAGATGCTGTTCTGTTAGTCTAACTTGGTCTCATCAAACTGAATGAGGCGATGTTCAGGGCAGTCACTGAATTCAGGGAGACTTCTGCTGCATGGGAACTACACAGAAGTCAAAGGAGCAATGGGGTGCTCAGAAAGGTTCCACAAAGGAGAATTGACAGAACCTTGCACACAGAAGAAGCCTTTCACAGGAATTCTTCTGGGAGCCAAGCCAGACCCAAGCACTAATTGGTGTGTGTCCCCCTCCAGTTTCCCGGTAGTCTAGGGAGAAGATACATAGAAGGGATCATTCTTATATATGTTATCTGTTCTATAGGGAAAGCTAAGGATCACTCACACATCCCACTGCCTCCCTCTTATCTACTGCTTAATCCTTCCATAGGACCCAGCATAGCCAGGACCAGTCATACTCTTGATTTTTCCTCCCAGGTTTATCCTATTTGATGAATAACCTTGAGAATGCCTTTTTTCTTCTACGTGAAATCATTACCATCCTCTAAGTCCCAAGACCTAAGGGAGTCTGTCCTCCTGGATGATTGGAAAGTGGTTGGAATTGCTCAGACAGCACTAACCACACTAGATGCTATTAACAGACAGCTAATTCGCAAGCTCAGGATGTCTCATGCTAGCCAGGGAATTCTTACCCTCGAATGCTGTAAGAAATACATGAAACCCCAGGCTAGTCAAAAATACAAAGAGCTTTTGTCATTTTTTGTAAAGACACTAGATAAGGACTCTGAGGTTCCTTGACAATTCTGCTGCAAACAGCAGATCCTGCAGTATAGGAATGCTGCTCAAAGGAAAGATTTCTGCAGAGGTCTCCCAGCTATGCCTGAGCAATATGTATTGAATTTCAGAGGCTTCTTTAAGACAGGATGGGAGGCCGCTCTGATGCATCTGGACTGCACGGATTCTTCTGTTTCCCTTGGTAATTGCAAATCTATTTATGAGCAGCACAAGTTTTTGTTATGCAGGAGAACTGGAAGAGTCAGCTCTTTAGGGGAGTCTTTAGTTACAAAGCACATTTTGAGAGGACTGTTGGCGGAAACAGGCAGCGGGTGGGAGAAGAGTGGGGAGACTGAACCATGTGATATCAGTTTAGTCAAATATGGGATGCGAATGAAGGAAGCTGCTCCTTGCAGACTGATACACCAGTGTCCTACTGATTCTGCTCCTTTTAGAAATCTTGTGACATGGTGACAGAACACACTGCAGGGAGACAGCACCCCCTCGTAAAAGAAATCAGCTTCTTTCTCCAAAGTCGTCTTTAAAAACAATCTTAAAAGTAGTGTCCCAGTTTTTTTCCAGTTTTCATGTATCCTGGTAGAAGCCACCCACCTCGCTGAAATTCTGTTTGGCAATGGAAAGGAGTGTTTCATGGTGCAAACAGAAAAAAAAAAAAAAAAAAAAAGGAAAAGAAAGAAAGAGCCCAGATTCAAAGGGTGAGCCTGTACAATGAAGAGCGGTGCTGTCACAAACACCTAAATCCACTCTGGTACCAAAACCAGCAGCAGTGTTCCTGTAGTGACCTGCTTGGCTAAACCAGTCAGGTCTCAGAGACCACAGCAGCAGGGACAGATTGCTTCTAGAGCTGGAACCAGCATTTTTGAAGGGAGCCCCTGCATTGCTGTGCACCTCTACTCTGGGCAGGAAGAGTTTGAGAGTCAGATGCTGAGTTTCCAGCCTGCAAGTCTGCTTATCCAAGAGTCTTATCTCCAGAGTCATATTAGCCAAACTAAGATTTGGCTTAACTAGGAATGATGAAAGCTGAAAGCCTACATGGAATATGAAGTGCAAGTCAAAGAGGTGCTCTAGGGTCAGAAAAATGTGGGTGGTGAGGTCTGAGAGCAGCTGACAGGCAGAACAGAAGGAAGAGGGGACAGAGAGGATAGTTACAAGAACAACTTGCTGCTACACCCCAGTTAACACTGTACACTGTGTCCATATGGTGTCCATATTTTCAAATGTGCACAAGACATGAAATTCCCTTTGGAAACAGCACAAGATGCCATCTATCCTGGAACTGCAATCCCAGAGACAAAATATGCCAGGAGACAGATTATTTTAACAGTCCCACCCTCTGGGACTGAGAGTGCACATTTGGCAAGGGCTACACAGGGCCTAGATGGGCCATTTCTGCTCACACCCCTACAGAGCACTGTGAAGTATTCAGCAAGATGTTACACTGGGGGAGACTCACCAGGATTCCTCTCTTGGATCTGCTTACAAGGTAACAGCAGTGGGCACAAACCAGGTTGAGCATCTTGAGGGCAAACATGCAGCTTGCAGGAGAGGCTGTTCTGCCCTTCACTGCCGTAGTCCCTTCACTGTTACTGAGATCTTTACAAGAGCACAACAACTTCAGTGTGGCACATAACACGTCCATCTACTGCAACATCCTGGCTCAGGCAACTGCTGCTGAGTGCTTTCAAGGGAAGAGCATTAAGAGCAAGAAAAGTACAGAATAATAACTTTACCTCTGCAATCTTCAAGCATCCTCTGGCTTTCCTATTTCCCAAAACAGAGGCAGTATTTGCAGCTTTGTCTTTAACAGCACAGACAGATTTATCTGCTTGGAATGTCTCTCGCTGTTTGTAAATCAGTTACATTTTTGTTATAGTCAGCGCCTTGCAGCACTGTGTTTCACAAAGCACATGTGTCAAAAGAATTTCCTTTTGCTGGCTTGCTAGGAAATGAAGAAATTCACCTAACCATGGCACCTTCCATAGATCACTGAAGATCTTACACAGCTTTACCAGTCGTCTTTCTTCCATGTTGAAAAGGACAACTTGTTTAAACTTTGTTTAGCCAACTGTCCTGATCTGCAGTTGTGTGGGCCCTGGTATTGCTACACTCATAAGTGAAATGAGATGGTCAACACTGCATGACACATGGCAAGGTGACTTCTGGGTGAATGCCTTCACAGTCCTCTGGGAAATACCTCAGCAGCCTCGCTTGCTAAATTAGCTTCATTCCACTGCAGGTTTGCTCAGTGTAATGGAGTCCTCCTCCCCAAAACCCAATTTCACCTTCAGGATGTTCCCCTTGCAAAAGCCAAGCAATCCCAGCACTTTACAAGGGGTGTTGCTGACTCTGGAAAAGAACTGTGGAAGTAGGACAGGGTAAGGTTTTGGAGACCGCACGGGAGAACAAAGTCCCCTCACTCAAACTCTCATCCCAATCTGACGAGTCAGCACCAGGTGCCTCTCACAGAAAACACGTGGCAGCTCTCCACTGATGAGCAAAGCCATTCCCTTCCAGACCTGGGAACACGTTCTCCTCTCACTCCAGTCAGCCACAGAGGCACGAGTACATATCAGGCAGAACTTAACTCCAAGGTTGTAAAAGCACTTTGGACTTCTCTGGGATGGTTTTTTGTTCTTAGTTACTGTCTGGTACCTTTTGCCCATCCTGAAAGGGCTAAGTTGCTACACCACTTTATGCTGGTGCCAGTGGGCTGTGCACAGAGGAATGCCACCACACCCTCACATCCTCTAAATAACATAAAAGCCTCCACAGTAAATGCACTTTGAGCTGTTTGACCAAGCCTTCTGCTTACAGTTATCTTACACACCAGAAATTCCCTCCCCAGCTGCTAAATTACTAGCTTGCTTTTTGTCCCTTTAAAAGCTGTTTTCTACAAAGGTAAGCCACAGCCAAGAGCAAATCACAGCACTATCCCTTATGAGCTGGGCTTGAGCTAACACTGCCCATTCTCAGGGCCTGCCTTTTCTGTAATAACAGCTCTACCTTGCTGCAGAGCAGCAGGAGATTTGTCCTTGACTCAACAATTCTTCACTAAATCATCCAGAAAAGCTAAACTTACATGTGAAGTACACATGGTGACTAACAGCCATCAGGGAGTTGATGAATAACCACGGCTGTAATTCATGTCCTTGATTTTCCCTTTAAAATCCACCAAACTTGGCTTCTGGGGTCAGTGACATGACCAGAATGGCATCCCTTTCAATTGCTTTCATTCTCTTCATCTACAAATAACTAAATCTATTTAGGTTTATACAATGGGACAGGTCAGGAAAAGAGGGAATTAAGGATGATTCCAGGAAACTAGCCAAGCACCAAAAGAGGGCTGGAAATCCTGAGTTCTGTGAGTACAAGAGGAAAGCAGTTATTTTCAGAAGCTTTTCTGAGGCATTTAGTGGAGAATATTACATGAACTGAATCTTCTCTCCAGCCCTTAGAATTCATTGGACTCCATCCATACAGACCTAGTCTGGCCCCTTTGACAAATCCTATATCCAAACACTGGGAGAAGCCAAGACAGATAGGCCAAATATGCCTGAGACAATCAATGCCAGAAGCACAATATAATTTTCCTCTTGCATGTGAGAATGAATTGGACTAGCAAGATGAGGCAGGGAAAGCAGATCCTTGTCAGAGTGCTGAAATCAAAAAGGCTTAAACAGTCCAGCTGTGTCTGAGATCATGAAGCTAAGAGAAAGCTTTCCTGCAGTACTAACCAACTTCCCACCCACCACTGAGAACATGGCCAAAGCCAGGTGGAGCTGGATCAAGTCACCTTTAGGAGATGCTTTTGCTAAAGCCCCATGTACAGCATCAGCTGTATGAAAACTGCTGGTTGGCTTTGACATTCATCAAAATTCCTCTTCATCTACATCACCAGGAGAAATTGATAAAGGCCAAATTTGTTGTTAGCAGAAAACAAAGCAGCTCTCCTGAGGTGAATGGAAATTTCAAGAGCATTTCTCCTTGCTTTCCAAGGGAGAGGAAAACCTAAGCAGAGGAAAACCTAAGCCCTCTGAACTTGCCTGTCCATATCCCATTGCTCCTACCATCCTGCCACAGCTTCTTCTTGCAGAGGTCATATTTGATAGCACACAAAAGCCAGCAGAAGTTTCCAACCAAAATCTCAGATTTTACAGCCATTTTTTTGCAGCTGAGCACTGTCATCTGTCAAAGAGTACAGCAGGAAGCACTGTGTGGATTCAATCTTCATCGAGCACAGAGCCCATGGCCCTAGCAGCTGTCTAGGATCTCTCATCCCTGCTCCACAGGCAGCAGCCAGGAAGCATGGAACTGAATAATTAGAGTAAAAGAGAAAGGAAAGAGCAACCACTGCTACAGCAGGGTAGAACCTGGACCACCTTGCGTGAAGGTATGCAGTAAAATGTCACTGTCACTTTGGCACAGGACAGCAAAGGTGAAATGCAGTCACCTTAAGAAAGCAACAGTAAGAAGTCACATTGCCAGGCGGCCCTGAAAGACCCAGGTATTGCAACTTTCCTCCTTCCAGGGTAAAGTGTGGATTGGCTGGTGGGAAGGAGGAGCTGGTGTAGCTGGCAGTGCTCACTGGCTGATGCCCTGGAAGCATTTGCAGTGAGATGAGGGCTGTATTTTTGAAGCAGTTCTCTGTTACCAGCAACAGGGCTTAAAATGCCCTTTGCACAGAACTCCCATCCTACTTTACCCACTCTGCTCACTCAGGAGAAATTCCAAGAGAACAACCACATCTGTTGCAAAGCCTTTTTTTGCTTACCTGGCATGAAATAAAGCCTCATACACACATTTATTTAAAGAAAGACCTGGTGATCTCTCGGCTCATCAGGATGAAAGCTACATTGCAAGGTGAAGGAGGGAGGAGAAAGCAAAATTGTTGCTGATCAAATATAAAATTTGCAAAGTATGTTCCAGGAAGCTGTCCCCACCAATAGCCTATCCCAAAGTAATGTCTCATCTAAAAATCTAGTGAAAAATGGCATAAGCAAGATTTGGGTCCAGAAACCATCAGAAACCTATGCAAAAGATCTTACAAAGTAGGATCTCAAAACCTTCTTGTAATGGAAAGCTGATGACAATCAAAGCTTATTCTTCAAATCTCATCTCCTATCAGGGCTGCTTCACCTTGCTGACTCTGAAAGTTCAGGTGAGCAGAATCCCATTCACTAATCCCCCCATGTTTTAGGAAGCAGTGTCCCCAGCCCAAACATACAAGAAAAACAGGCCATGAAATCATAACAATGTCTTCCCAGTTCCATTTTCTCCAGCCATTTTTGCAAGGAGGACAGAGGAGAGGCAACTACTGCTCAAAATTCAATAGAAATAGAATTCAATAGAATAGAAAATTCAGCTAGCTGACTTAGCTTTTCCCTGAAAATGTGAGAACTAGAAATGCTTTGTTTACACTCTATTTAACAGAGAACCTCAGATCACTCCAGTAATATGCCTTAAGGAAAACCACAGTATACTGGTAGAATTTTCCTACTGCATTTGAAGTTTCTTTCAAAACTTAAACTACCTTCTTTATTGTGTTATACAGTGCATAATCAGAATTTTTAATCCTATAAATTCCCTAATATATCTGTACAATCATGAAAAATGCTAAGAAGCTTTGTTCAGAAATGATGATAAAGAAATTATGCTTAGATGAGGCAGGTACATGGAAAACACATCTTCAAGTGGATTCAGTAACTAGAAATCTCAACTGTATTTTATAGATGTTGCTGTGAAAATACTTTGTAAAATTTTCCTGTGGATATTCAGCTCCTGCAAGGCTTGCTACTCCTTCCATGAAAACACTTCCCAGCTCAACAGAGATGGATATTGTTTGAATACAGTCCTGCTACACAGAAAGTAACGAATAACACGGTGCTTGCTGGTTTCCCACTGACAGCTGGTCCCCACACTGTGATTAACAGGCAAAGAAAGAAGATTACAGACCTCCTAAATTTGCTAACACAGTCTTCAGAATTAATTGCATGAGGTGGAAGCAGGAATACGAGGGTGTGAGCTGGTCCTGTAACAAGGATGCTTGTCCCTAAAGTCAGGCAAAGCTGATGTACAGCTCACAACCAGCAGAAATCTGAGCACAATTCTACTTGTTTGTTCCTGGCTGCATTTTAGGAAGGGGCTGGCAGAGACAGAAAAATATCAGTTTGTAGCTGAAGCAAATCAGCACCAAAGCACAAATTGTTCACTGAGCTGCACTGCTGCTCTGGCTGCAGTTGTTCTACTTGTGCCCAGGTAGACCTGCCTTGGATGACAGGCTGGGCCCAGATCTGAGGCCCCTGAGCTGCTTTGCTCTCCTTGGCTCAGATACAACCCACAGGTAGGAGTGTAAAAAGACCTTTCAGATTTTCTTCCCCACCTGATGAGGTTTGGGGCACTTCCTAGTTAAGCTCAGGTATCAGCCAGCTCTTATCCACAGGCATAGCTCAGAGGAGGGCAAAAGTATGTCAGTTCCCAAACAGTTACTGGCATCCTCTTCCTTTAGACAGGAGCACCACTAGGAGGACCCTGCAAAATAGAATTTGTTGTTAAAACACAACACCCTGTCCCAAATTATATTCTGAGTAGCACTCAGAAACTAAGCAGGAAATATTCCAACGATCTTTGTGGTTGAGGATGAAGCAGCACTTTACCCCTTCCCAGACAGATGGCTTATGAAATCACAGTGCTGCTAAAACATCTCTTTGCTTTCCCAAGCTGAGGACATTCTACTTTGCTGTTGGTTCTTCAGATCACCGTGTTGAGCTTTAAATCTTCAAACTTTACTCCCAGTTACCTAGCCGCCTTAACGAGAAGGCAGGAAACATTCCGCCGTGCTGTGGGTATGTTCATTGTCCTTCCGTGTAAAAGGTCCCGGGGAATTTGTGACAACTCCAGCAGCAGCGGTGCGTGCGGTGCTCTGTGCCGGCAGCAGATGGCAGGAGCGCACCGGCGTGCGGGGCTCGGCAGCGGAGCGAGAGCCGCAGCCGGGCGGGACACGCCGGGAATGCTCTCTCGCCGCACCGGGACGAGGCACGGAGACACATACACACCAACATCCCTCCCCACCACCTAACAGGGCTTACAGTGGAGAGCTCTGGCATAATTACAGCTTTGAGACCGGCACCAGGCTACCAAACAGCATTCGCTCCATCCTTTTCACCGGGTGCACGCCAGGGAGTCCTGTGGTAGCAAACAGTGTACGGGGTGGAAGCGAGATGCAACTTTAAGAGGGGATAAGCCAGAAGATAGACACCAAACCTGTCTACAAATCCTCTTTAATGACAGATTTTCAGCTTGTGATGACTGAAGGGAAAGGCCAGCATTTTGTCTAAGCCATCTGTACACAGCTCCTTTTGTGCCGTTTCTCTTTGAGTATTTATGCCACTTTGCACAGCAGCACAACTGAGCAGGCAATGAGCACCACGGCTTCAAAGGAGAACAACTGCTGCTTATAGAAGGACTGTCAAAAATTTATTGCTAACGCATTTTGATAAGTTATGAAAAGAGAATGAATCATTGCAGGTAAATTTAGTTCAAAAATTAGATTTTCTATTTCTTCATCGAAAACCAAGTAAGCTCTCAGCAAGCACAGAGCTGCACAGGAGCAGTTCTTATGTTCAATAAAAGCAGGTCCTTCAGTTTAAGGACAGAGCCCTCCAGAGAGTCGGATTAAAGGTGAAATCAACACCTAACTAATCAGTTTCCCTTATTTATTTTCCTCCTCAGAACAGAGTGAATACAATAAAAGTAATCTAGGAGCATTCAAAATTAAATGCAAAGGGGATCATCTAGGAATGAGCATACATCCATATGTATTTGAAGAGCAGGGCTGGGATTTTGGAACTGTTTCAGTGCAATAAATAGAGAGTCTATCTGGAAATGGGGGAGGAGCAGAAAGCCTTAAGAAAAATCTCAACAAAAACAGTGTTCTTGTGAAGTCCTGTTTGCTGTTTTAATCCAGTGTATAAAATTTCAGAACTAAATAAATTTAAAATGCACCTAAATAGCAAAGACGAAGCTAAAACCAGCTTCTTAGTCAAGGGAATTTTATCCTCAGTTGTCAGTGTGACTTCTCAGATATTTAAAATACAGACCCTTCTCTGTGAGCGATGTCCTGCAGAAGTTACAGCATTAGCTGTAATACAGGTAGGTTACAGCATGACTCCACCTGTAGGATCAAGATCCATCAAACTGTGTCAGCTGAGTTACAGGGCCAGGGAAGGAACAAATCCAGAGTGGGAAGTGGGTGCACTTAATGCAGCCTTAGATGTGTGTGCTCTAACAGATAGCTGTGAACACCTGGCAACACAGAACATATCTTGGATGAGGGAGCATAAAAGGAACAAACCTAAGCATCCTTTGAGTTCACAGAAATAGCAAACTACCACCACAACCACTGTGTTAGCAATGCTGCCACTGCATAAACTACAGCACTGTGCCCAGCAATAGCATCAGCTCTCAGAGGGGCTGGCTATCTCCTACAGACACTTCTGGAGCTGCATTTAAATAGCTATTGTCACACCCACACTGTAGCTGTAGGCCAGCAGAAACCTTAATGGGACACAAGCACATATTTCTCTACTCTAGAACACCCACCAGCCTTTGAACACTGCTCAGACACTGTCATAGGAGACACTGCTGGGATACCTCTCTTGCTGGCTCCAGACATGCATATCCAGAAGCAACCCACCAGCAAGCCCATTTCAAGCTCCAGAATTGATTTCCAAATTTTGGAACATAATTGCTGGACAGTGATGCAGGATGTCCTGTCATGTTCTTTCTTCCCCTGCCCCTAACCCCATATTCAGTCAGGAGTCTGGAAAAAGAGAGGTGGGTGGATAACTCTAAATCTTCATACCCATTTTCCCATTCCACTCCAGTTAAAAGGGAAGGGCCCAGCCCCAGCAGTCAGCGTGAAGGACAGGGCATTTGTTGCAAGGGGGCTGGATGGAAGGCCAGTTGAAAGACCACGGGAGGAAATTCTCTCCTTTGGGGCAGTCAGGGTAGCAGGGACAGCAAAAGGAACAGGTCTGGAAAAGAGCAGAGGAAGCAGAAAAAGTGAATGAAGTGGCAAACAGAGCACACATAGGGCCATAAAACTTGCAGATCCCATAAGAAATAATTGTCGAATACAATGGAATATGGTCTGGGTTTAGAGCAAAATTGTGGTAGTTTGGGAGACACACACAGGTTTTAAGCATTGAACAGCAACACTCACTAGAGCTCCTTGACTTTGTTGCTCACTCTGCCAATGGGGGACAAGCTGGGCATAGAGCAGAGAGGAGCCAGAGACTCTGCAATTCAGTCATGCTTTCGAAAGCCCAGAGTATTTCAGCTCAGAGGCCTGAGCCCAGAGTTTGTGTAACAGAAGAAACAAATGTGGAAACAAGTGAAGCAAAGACTGCTTACAGCAGGGAGGAAATGCAGGAATTGGGCTTCAGGGGAGCCTGCATTGCTAAAGAGCAATCGCTTGATTGCACGAAGGACGAATGCTGGGAGATGTCTGACTCTCCTGCCTGTTTGAGATGCTCAGCACACAAACAGCCCTGGCTCAGTGAGCCCCAAACCACAGCTGCATTCCCCACACCAGTGGCTGAAGTGAGAATAGCCTCTCTCACCTATTTCCCCTCCTGCTCAACTGAGCTGAGCTGAATTTGTGATCATCACGCAAGCCTTGTATCTCTTGCAAGCTGAAGCACTTTTCCTGCTTTTCCAAACACGTCAACTAGGATCAGAGGCTGCTCTGTCAACCCTTGTATTCAAAACCTGGAACATGAACTTGGCCCATGGAAACATGGAAGGAACATGAGGTCCATTGCTTGTCCCCAAAGCTACAAGCTGCCAGGTTGCCTTCCTGACTTCCTTCCCCTGCTCAGAAACAAAGCTGGTATTCTCACAGCATCATCTACTGGCTCCAGAAGCTGGAGCTTTAATGACAGCATGAAATTTAACATCACACTTGATCAAAAAGAGAAACAAAAAATGTGATTATGAGTCGGCACCATTGCAAGGTGCTCAGCTGGTATTTTGTGCCCAGCCCTGGAGAATGGCAGAGGCAAGCCCAACCACTAGAGACTTGCACAAACACGGCTTGGCCCCTGACTGCTCAGGGCAGAGTTGGTGTGTGATGGTGGGAGCCAACGTCTCTGCTGCTGTGGCAGTGGCATGACATGCCAGCAGCCTCCAGGGTAACAGAGGAAGACATCTTTTACCTCTTCTCTATTGCTTCAAATGTGTGTCTCCCCACACCATCCCACTGTCTGCCCTTCAAGGTCACACACACACCGCTGAGGCAAGGGCTGGGACAGACAACCACACTGCTGGCAGCATGGATGTTCTTCCCACTTTATGTCTTTTAAAAGCTGTTAACTTGAAGCAGAGAGAAAAAGAATCAATAAACTGAGGAGCTGCAATCTCTTTTGGGTATCTTAAGAGCCTGGCTTTTGGCTATTTTCAGCAAATTAGTGTGGGACTCTTACACACTTATTTCTGCTCTCTGTGAGGTGAAAGCAGGACGGCCGCCAGCTCTGTGACTCATACAAACACAAGGGAGGAAACATAAAACAAGCTGCCTGCTTGCTCTTTCCCAGGGTTTAATCACACCCTTTGTAACTATTTGATGTGCCTGCTCCAGCGCATCCGAAGCTGCAGCAAGAGAACAAGCAGGGCTGGGGGCTGGGCTTCGACAGCTTTCGCACAGAATTGCTGCCAAAGCCCCCATCTCAAACTTCCTACTGAACAGAGAGGGGAAAATAGATATCCATCTGCACTTTTGAGGCAGTAGCTCTCAACAGTCCCTGACAGCTGGACAGAAATAATTGTTATGCTTTGTTACAAACCATTTTTGGCTAGGACACACAAGAAGATCCATTCTCATCCATCACTTCCATGTACCAACCTAACAAACACCTATAGAGCTGTTCCTCCCAAAGTCTCCAAATCCTGAGCCATAGACAAGTATTTGTATTAGATTCAAGTTCAGGCACTCGGCAAAGATGTGCTGGAGGTGCTTGACAAATGTTCAATATTTATTATTTGGCCTTATTGCCAATTCTTGTCTTCTGTCTTTTTCTGAAGATCAAAGATCCAAGTCTCTGGAGTCCTAAGGCAGGGCAAAAGTCTCAGCTTAAATTTATGTAAACAAATGAGCAATTCCTATCCATCACAGCTGCAAATAACCAAAAATACCCTGAAGGAGATGAGTCTCGCTTAAAAGCAGAAGAATACAGAACAGAAATAAAAATACACCAAGAGCTTTTAATTTTAGAGTCCAATTCAGCTTCTGAATGCCTCAAGTTTAACAAACCAGTTCACTGCTATTCCCTCTAAGCTTTCCTTTGGATGGCTGGCATCAGCTCTCTCTACAAATTTACTGAGTGAAAAAATGGTGAACTAAAACCCACTGGGTCTCATATAGGGAGATGGAGAGATGGCACTAAGGGAAGGGATAGAGAGATTCCATATATCGTTCCCTGGAGCAGTGATGTCCTGGGAAAACACTTCAAAAAGGAGTGCCTGCAGCCCCAGGGATGGCAGGGGCAGGGTATATTCTTCCCTGGACAGAGAGCTCCCTCCTCTGGAGCGCAGGAATGCAGTGCATCTTTTTCCAGCACCTACTGGTCGCTGTCTTCATGTGATCTTCTAAGTGCCCACTTTCACATCACAAACTCTGCTGGATTTCTAATATCCCTTCATAGTTCTTCCACACAGGCAAACTCCCTCCAGACTCAAAGCAAAACGGCAGCAATGTACACTTGTACTGGAAGTGTTCCAAACACCACAATGAGCAGGGAAGAAAAGCTCTATTCCAGGGACCACTTCCTGCCAGGTCCTGCAGTGCAACACAATTTGGGCGTCTCTGCCAGGGACAGTAGCAAGAGGCTTCCAGGAGCTTAGAAAGCCCTCACTTGCTCACCAGCTTTACTGCTGGGCTCCTCACTTGCTTCCCTGATCAGTGTGAGTTAATTATTCCCACCAGAGTGTAGTGCTTGCCCCATTGGGGCATCTGGAAGAAGCATTCGCATAGGGCAGTGCTGTGACTTGGTGCAAAGGAAGTTGAGTTCAGCAGTTTTTCTAAGGCACCATATACAAAGCATATGCAAAAGCCAGCTCCTGCCCTCCCTTCCAGCTCCTGTCATAGCTCTCACAACCCCACATCAGGCCAGGCGAGGCTTTGTCCAGGGCTTTGCGCACCTCCAGGCTCCTCCACCTTCAGCTGATGTCCCAGAACATCCCCTGGGACACTGACCAAAGGAATAGGACAAGCCTGTCAGCACCCCACTTCACCCAGCTCTCAGGACTGCCAGACCTCTGCTGATACCCAGAGCCCAGCAGCAGCAAACCTCTGCAATGCCACGCTCTAACACCAACAGCTGCAGCCTTCATCGCTGCCTGAGGATTATCCTCCTCTGACCCCCCTGCAGCTCCTCTCTGTGATCTTCCCACCCCACAGCTTGGCACAACGCCAGGCTCCCCCGCCTCCAATCTCCGTTACTCCATCTGTCCAAGTCCTGGCCTTTTTCAGCACCCATCTGATGCACCAGGGGCACAGCCACTCAGCCCCAGAACGTTCCACCCATCAGACAGCTCCCAAAGGGCTCCTCAGGGGCTCACAGATAGTGACAAAACAAAGTTTTGAACGCCATGCTCCTTGAGACCACTCATCTTTCCTTCCCCCCCATCCGTGTGCACACAGGGAGCCAAGAGCCTCACTCCCTCGCTATTTCTGGGTGTGGGCAGACCCTCCTCTGCCTCTGCTATTGAAGATGTCTGACATAGCAGACAGGCCAGCGCCTGGCATTTGGTTACCTTTCAGGCTCTCTGTTTAGCTTCTACCCAGAGATAACAGATCCCTGCCAAGAAATTTTGTTGTCAAGGAGACCACTTTCAAACAACAGTTTGCTAAAAACTATGTTATTATCTAGGGTAGCACATCTCCGCTGTGGAGCACTAGGGTTAACTGCCTGCTAGCTCTGCCTTAGTTAAAATACAGCCTCAGAGAGAGAGAGAAAATCAAAATGAAGTTGGCAGCACAACCAAGTCCCAGAGTTCATAGTTTCACATACATACAGGATTCTCTGGAGGCAAGGCAAGGTCACCAAAGAGAGCTGTGCTCCTCCTAGTGTCATGGCTCTGCCTCCTCCTCACTCTCTTACACTGATTTTATAATCCAAATTCAAGCCAAAAATGCAAAGAAACAGATCCTAGCCTTTCACTAACATTGACTGTGTCTCCTCTGGGAACTACATATTTCAGGTGGCAATATTTAACCTAGAAACAAATGAAAGCAGAAGCAGCTGTACAGGGAGAGCACAAGACCAGACAGGTGGATTGGGAGGGTGCTGAGCAGAGGGCTGGCAGGCGCCTAATGAAAGATGTAGCCGAAGGGCATGGAAAGAGTTTCACTCTATGGATGCAGTTTTCTAGCTCCCACTGCATGTTTGCTCCCAGTCCTGGTAGAGGACAGATCTCTAGGGCAATAAAAGCTCCTCTTTTATTTGCCTCTGCCTTCAGCAATTACAATTCCTATTTTCTCTGTTTCCTTCTTCAGACACTGGGTTAGCTAAAAGGGAGAAATCTGCCACTTCTACCCCTCTTACACTACAAATAAAGCTCCCTCACAGCGGCATTATGAGCTACCAATAATTTCATCAACAGTGAAAAGGCAGCTAGAGAACAGCAGCCAGGAACAAAGAGTGCATGTGGGTAATAGGGAAGAGTTACCCTGCACGTAATCTTCAAAACCAGCCAGAAATGAAGCAGTTGCAGGAAAGAAAGGCATTTGCAAAACTACCAGGTGTCAGCTGATCTATTTCTAATTGCCTGAAATGACAGCTCCTGACAGCAAAAAGCTAATCTTACATCTCTGGAGAGGAGTTTCAAAGGTAGGAGATATTTCCTGGCACAGGGAAAAAGCTGAGCTGGGAATTCAGGTTATAAGACACATAACAGAGTGGGAGCCATTTTAAGGTCTTCAATCACTTACTACAACACAGAGCTTTATTTGGTGCAGCCTCTTCCGTACAAAACACGTAAAAATAGCAACTGGTGAGACGTGAAAATCAGAGATACTGAGCTTGTGCCAGAGACATTTAAGGGCAATGATGATCTGCTGTTATGGCTTCAAGCTGTGATTTAAGACTCCATAATTAATTCTTTGCTCTATGCTGACAATGAATGAGGGGGGAAGTACCAAGGGTTATAGTTCCATCTTCAAGATAAAGCAAGCCTAAAAATGCACTGGATGTAAAGGAACAAAATTTATCAAGGAACTCAGAATATGAAGTTGAGAGTTTCATTCCATACCAAGTTTTTGCTCAGTCTCCTACCATAACAAAGATCTAGACAGTTAAGCTTCTTCTGCAGTTTGTCTAGAGATGAAATTCAGCACCAATTTATCACATGGCAAAGTCTTCTCTGAAGAACTTTCCACTAAAAGAGCAGAAAATATTAGCAGATAAATTCTTTTTACTATATATAGTTATTGAAATCAGAATTCAGCCTAGAGACTCAAACTAAAGAATACAACAAAATTTTAAGCCCCAAATTTCTTTTCTCCTTTTTTTTTTTTTTTTTCCCAGGAGACTGGTCCTGGTCACTACATTTTCACACCTTCTTCTCAATAATGTGCATTTAGGATCTTTGTCGATTTCTATAAACTCTAAAAATTACCACACCGAGAGGCACTCTATGCCCTCAGCACCTTGGTGAATGCATGGTGACTCCCTTAGCCTAAGTGATATGTTTTTACCTTGGGAAAACAAGTTCACAGCCCAGCACCAAAAGACCATTTGGTCCCTTAATTGGGCCACTGCAGGCCCCTAGAATTAATGCCAAGTGGATGGAGAAAGTAACCTTAGAGAGGTAACAGCAACTCCAGAAATATGTCTCCAGTGAAACAGTGGCTCTTAGAAAAAAAATTGGGAAAAAAAAGGTAAAAGGCTGTGCTGAATTCTGTGTTTTTTAAATATCAAAGAAATCCACAGAGCAGTACAGAAGACAGAAATCCACTATGGCCAAGATTGAAACATTCTGAAATTTGACTTCCTTTAGAGTTGAAACAAAGGACATAAACCCTCTGAAATTATTCACAAGAGGAAAAATCTAAAAATATTCCAGGTACTTAGGTACAGAAACAGCAAATAGAAAATACACTTAACATTTCAAAAACTTCAAGTGCTCTGTTCCAAAAAAGAAACATCCAATCTCATTATTTTTCCTTTACCATGGAAAATCAGGACAATGCAGTCTTGTGAGTTACTCCACTCAGATGGAAAATGATCAAATGTTTTTGCTACAGCTCTGCTTATCAGGTATTTAAAACAGCTTCACCCATGCCCTTTGCCTTCTAGAGCAGGATGCTCCGAACGGAGAGGCCAAACTGTTGGCCAAGAGCAGCAAAATTTTCCTTCTTGGTAACCAGTAGAGTACATGTGAGTGCACAAGGGAGAGGTGATGCCCATGCAGACAGACAGGAGCAGGATTCCATCCGACAGCACTGGAAACCCACAGCCAGGCCTGGATGCCCCAACATGCACAGGACAAAGGCGAACAAGCTGGAACCCAGCCGGGAGCACTCTGCCAAAGCTGTTTGCCAGAGGGAAATCCCAAAAGACTATGGCCTGGAGCCAAGGATGTGGGGACAGGGAGTTAAAGTTGACTGAACTAACCATCTAAAGTTGACTGAACTTCCTTCTCCAATTCCTCTGCAGTGTCCTCAGGACCGACGGGGTCTTTCTGTGGAATGGGTGTCAGGATGAGGAGTAGAGCTCCTTTGGAAAAACCCAGGAGAATGGGCAGAAGGATTTGTGAGGGTTTCTCACCCCTAACACAAGCCACTCTTTGCTCTAATGACAAATGACCACACAAACCACTGTCTCCACACGAAAAAATGCCAGGGTCTTGTGCACCTAAGTGACAGACATGAGCAGCAGCCTCACATAAGGACTTAGGAAAGATTTGGTGCCAAGATGGACACCAAGCAGCTGGTTCAGGACCACAAAACAGGACTGGATTTTCCACGGAGTGGGAAAGGATCCAGACAATCCAAGTAATTTCTAATCTGGGAAAGTACAACAAAACCAGAGAGTTTGGTATCCACAGTTCACACCAGGATTTGGCCCCCTTTGCTCAAAAAAAGCCCTAGAGATACTCAAACAGAAAGAAATGAGACAGGGAGATCAACCAAAACCAATTAGCAGACTCCAGCCAGAAGGCAGAATTATCCTTGCCATTACTGGCATGCTGAATTTCAGCTGCAGATGAAGGCTGCAAACTTTGACAGTAGGAGAAAATCAGATTCAGGGCTTCCAACAGGCAGGTCCCAAACCACACAGTTAGATTTATTTAACAAACAAAATTCACTACAACTTGCATTTTCTCTTATCATTGTTAAGTGGGGATTTTCCAGCTAGTTTCTTTTTTAACTTTGTAGTTTCCTAAAAAATTCCAGGGTAGGCACTGACTTTTTTTGTGAATTTATAGCCTCCAGTAAGCTTGTTTCTCCCATCTACCTTTCACAAGCCCTGGAGCAGTTGAATATTCTTTTTTCAAGTTAATTGAGTTGGGCTGAATGAGCAAGATGTCAGTCAGCAAAGCATCAGCATGTTCTGAGGGCTCAGAGATTCAGAGGGGTGGGGCAGAAATGAAGAGTTAAAAAGGATGTGACATATCCATCCCCAGGACTCAACAGATCACTGTCATGAGACACTGCTGGTCTTTCTTTCCATGGCCAGTTATCCATGTTCATGTATATGTGTGGGCAGACACCAATCCCCTTTCTCAAGATGCAGAACAAGTAGTAATCCCAAAATAGCTCCACTGACAACCTAAAGATTTCTCCACGAGTAAGGTACAACTCAGCGAGAGCAAAAACATCAAAGATAGCCTATAGCAAGGCTGTAGCTCTCCTATCCTGGACTGATTTATTAATTTCTTCTGTGCTGGTGATTATAAAGAGGGGGAAGGGGATGAGGAGACAGAGACAAGGCCCTTGTGTGCAATGAAATTAAATGCACAGCAGCAGCCATCATTAATGATGCATTATGGAGTAACAAAGGGGGCCTGGTTGATTGACACTCCCTAACAAGTTGTGTATAATAAACACTTCTCTCTAAACAGAAGGTTCCTGATTATGGGATATGTTCCCCCTCATGTTAATGATGATGTTTATTGTCATAAACGCACCCCACTTGAAAAGAGAGAGGCACCCAAAATAAAAGGAGGATTGACTGGGAGATGCTTGACTGAAGAAGCCACGAGGCCACCTTGCTGAGATCCGTACACAGCAAAATGCACGAGGCTGAAAAGTCATCCAGAAAAATAAATGACTGCAAAACAAATATGAAGATCAGGGGCACGGATGCTCTGGATTTAGCTTCCTCAGAACAGGATCTGGTCTGTATTTTTATGATCTTCTCTAAATAGATGACTATTAGTGTAGACCCTTGGTTCCTCACATAGCACATTAGCTTCTATGTCGAGCACAGAAGCTGCCTGAAGAGCCTCTCAGGGGTACATGCAGCCCTGCTCACCCACATGCTCAGAGAAGCACCCCAATACAAGGAGACAGGCTGCTTCCCTTCTCTCAGCACCAGCCTGGCTCGGGGGCTGACACATATGAAAGCCTCAGCACTAAACCAGGACTGCCCACTCTGAACTGCTGGGGATCCAGCCAGTTCATGCTGACACATCCCTGACCCCCCTGATCTCACTTGCCCTCAACAGTTTGTCCTTCTCTTCCCTGATAACTCTTAATGCAATCACTCATCTCCATCTCTCATTCCTCTAGCAGTACTCTCTTACTCTTTCCATTTGACCCTAAAGATTAGCTCTTGCACGGAGCTGATGACAGTCCTTGTGTGACAGATGACAAGCCACTATTGTTTGGGCTCAAGCCATAGCCCCTGAAGCAGGTGGAGTCCAAGCCAAGGGCTGTAGGGTCTCCACAGGACTAGGACACATCCCAGGCCATTCAAGTCATGTAAATCAGTTCAGATTTCCCAAACCCTGTCTCATCAGCAGAGAATTTATCTCCAATAGAAGCATGGTAATCTAGTGAGGGACAGAATTCTCTTAAAGGCAGTATTATCTTTCATTGCAAGGTTTGAACACCTTTTGCTCCTCAGGACTGAATCCAAAATGAAATGGGATGAAAGGACACAAGATCAAGAGAAGCAGAGGGGCTATTCCCAATGAGAAGTGTTCACATTCTGAAATGCATCTGAGCAAGCACCCCAAACAAGCCCGTTTCCAGACAGGCCAGAGGTTAGGCCCTGGAGCATGTCATGTGGAAGGTTGCTGGCAGACATTGAACAGAGGGCGTAAACTCCGAGTTTCCCAGAGAGCAATTAAAAGAGAAAGGCAGGAAATTTGCAGCTCTGTAATTAATGCCAGTGAGAAGTCAGAACAGAGGGTGACATCACCACAGCTAATTACAACTAGGAGGAAGGGTAGGACTAATCGTTATCCTGACCCTGTGATCCATATCTGACTTGCTTCAATTGTGCTCCTGGCCAGACTTCCCAGGATGAGCATGATTCCCATGGCATGTTTTTGGCTCTATTTGTCCCAAGCACGTGTGAGGCCACAGCCCCATATATTTCACATAGTTATTAAAAAAGGAGAGTAGTCAGGAATGAGTCTGGGGACAGTTCATAGGGCTGCCCATGGGTCTCGCAGCAAGGCAGTCCCATAAGGATTCTGTAGTAATAAGATCCTGTAAGGCACAGAGGAGCTGCCAGGCCTGACCTCTCTTCCCCTTCCCGCATTTAACTGCCCAAATCCTTTTTTCCACACCCACCCCAGAGCTGGCATTACTCCAGCAGTCAGAAATAAGTAGACATCTGGCACCAAATGCGAGTGAAGCACTTCTGCACTCCTTGTGCCAAGACAAATCTCCCCAGGCTGCCACCATTGGTGGCCTGGAAGCTGCTATTTCCACATGCACACAAGGGATGGATGGCAGGGCTCTCTAGCTCATTGCCATCACTGGATAGATGGGTCACAGAGCAACAAAAGCCAGAAAAGGCAGGAGTTGCTTAAGGAAGGTTTGCTCTCATTTGCCATCCAGACCTGGAAAGACGCTGTTGATGCATCTTGTTGTCCTGATGCTATCAGTGTTCTGGGATGAGCCCATGAAAGAAACTGTGCCACCATAGGAAAAAGTAAAAGGTATGTCCAGATCTGAAAAGCAGTGGTAGTGCTACACAAGGTCACTAAAACTGCTGGGTACCAAATTTTCAGCCATGGTCTTCAGTTGCCCTGTTCAGCCATTGTAGCTGATCCTCACAATCTGTTTAACCCTCTGACTCAGTGGTATTTATCGCTCCCACTGCCATGCAAAAGGATACAGGAAGATTGACAAGTGGTCTGCAGAAATGCAACACTACAGCAAAAAATCCCTCTGAAACAGGAACCGAAACAAGGCAGCCAGCATACTGTAGCTTGTGCCCTCCACCACCCTGAAGGGACATGCATCCACTCTGCCATGTAATGGAAATTATTTCCAAGGTTGTTTCAGTGAAATGGCATATCAGTAGTGGAAGCTGTCAGTTCCAAGGAAAACTAAACAAGGTCAAAAATTAACTAGATAGAAAAAGAAAAGCTACATCCAGAGGAAAGGGAAGGGGAAGTTGCATCGTCTTGGTTTTACTAAAATTGTTCTTTATAGAAAATGTGACGTTAGTACATGGAGTCACTATTTTGGCATTGCATGAAAGCAACAGGCTCAGTGCAAAAGCAGAGAAAGTAACCAGTTTCTGATGAACTCTTCAGGATGAATCCAGTACAGCAAGTTAAACCTCACAGCATAAAGAAAGTAAACCCATGGTACAGAATTTTACTTTGAGTCTTGATACAGGAGGTGAAAAAATTATTTTTAAATGCTTTTCTAAATCACTGTGTATATGAAGCACACCTGCCAAAAATATTTAACTATTATACTGAAATATTGTAAGTGACTGCACATATTATACGTTAGTGAAAATTTCTTGGTAGTGTTTAGATATGCTTCAATAATGCTTCAGAGATTAAAAACATGATGGAAATCTATAAAGTGGCTTCAAAGAAAGACATCAGTCAGTCTATACAGAAAACCACAGTAACAGACCTGTAATACCTAACTGCTACTCCGCAAAGGTTCATTACAAATTCCTTTTAAAATCTTTCTCACATCCTTCTCCCCTTTTCTTGTTTTCAAAAAGACTGCAGGAATCCCCTGGATTAAGGGAGAACTCATAGTCCAGTAGCATGCAATATTCAGTCAGTCCTAAGGCTATTACAGCACGCTGCTCCCATGCAGAGATAAGCACTGGGTTAGAAAAATTTCTGAGCAGTTCCAAACATCAAGATGATTTCACACCTCGATGGAAAATATGCAGACTAATATTGCAGCAGTCATTATGGCATTCAGCATACAGTCATGCTAAAATCCACAGAAGAATATAGCTACATTCCTTCAAAGGATTAGAAGACTGATCCATACATCACTGAAACCAATAATATTTTTTTCCCTTAAGTGGAAACTGGGTTGGATACTATAAAACATTTACTCCGTGAGCTTTCACGAGCCACAGAAGTGAAGAACAGCTCCACTGTCAATGCTGAGATACACCAGCACACAGTGATTTGCAGTGCAGACTGCACATGCTTATTTCCCTTCCTTCTAGAAGGGAAGAGCTGATTACAGAATGGGGTAGGTAATAAAGTTACATACCTGGGCACTCCAAATAATAAATAAACAGGAATAAATACATGAACTCATGACCATCTAAGGAATAAAGCTAAGGTAAAATCAATAGCACCGCTTTTGCATATGCCAGAAAGATCATGCATGCAGCTTTTGAGAACAGTCACATGTTAATATGATGTTTCGAGATGAGAGTTTAGATGACACATATATAAGCAGTCCTAGCAGAATGCAACAGTTCTTAAAAGAGCTTTAAGTGGCAAGATTTTTGTAGCATATAGACTAGTATTTTATGACCTCTGAGCACATGGGCTCCTAAAGTCACAGAAACACACAGGCGACCTAACACATATGTATAGCCTTAAAAATCAACCCAGCCATGTGTGTCACCTGCTGTTGGAGGTGGAGAAGCTGACCCAGTGTGTGTTTGAAAGTCTCACTCAAAGCCCCACAGTGGGTGCTAAGGCAACAGGGGCAGAGGGAGGGCTGGGGCATCAGAAATAGAACTGGAATAGAAACCCAGCAACACTTGTGTGCATGTGTCTGTGTGTTTGTGTGTGTGTGTGAAGAGTTTGGCAGGAGGAAAAAAGCCAGCACTGAACACTGACAGGAGGCCATCGCCTAACAATCTTGGCCAAAAGATATCCAACTGCAGCAGGTTTCCAACATGGAAAGTCTCTTTCCACCCTGAAGTTTTAGAGAATGGACACCAGAGCCTAAACCTCCTGCCATGGATAAAGCCATTTCAACAGAAATCTAAAGAATGGCTGATGATATTCCTGTCTACTAACAAGTATTAGATAAAACTGATAAAAAGCAATTAGCAGAGAGGACAGTGGATGGAGGAGGGGAGGGTAGAGAAACACACAACCAATCAGGCCCACAAACTAAGAGCTGTTCATGTTTGGTCAAAACATTCCTTCTAGCAAAACAAGCTTTGTGAATTACATGTTTTGGATCAAAATCCTTAGGAAAGACTGTGCCCCACAGTCTGCTACAGAGCACATCCCTGGCTGGTCTCAGAGAGGACATGTGTTTTACAAGCCACCCATTCAGACACTGGCCAAACACTCAGCAGCATTACCTTCTTGTTAGCAGAACTCTTGAGTTCCATATCCAAACCCCTTGAAAAAGAGGGTCTGAGAAGGGGGGTGGATAATATACTTTAAATTCCACTGCTGTGAGTAAGGGTTGTTTAAGAAGCCAGAAAACATGCATTTATCTCTTTAACATACTTGGAGATCCTTTTAGTCAAAGTGCTGGAGACAAGGACTCAGCAAATGAAGAAGGAATGAGAAGGTATCGAGCTGCAAAATACAATGGCAGCCACATCAAAGAAGCTCACACAAGTGAAAAAAGCCAAGCAGCTGATCTGTCTGTACAACTGAATGGCTGTGCCATTTATTTTTAAACACTGTTATTGCTCATGATACTTGCATCTACTTTCTCTCTCTCACCCACACTGGAGCAGCTACCCTGCTTGTGTGAAAAAGGAACTTGTGAGCTCCAGCACTCATTGGGGTGATGCCTCACACAAGCAGGCTCTGACTGGGATGCCAGTTCGACAAGTCTGTGCAAAAGGCAAAAATGACAGAGTGAGAGATCATGGCAAAGAAACAGTCAGTGTTCAACAACACTAGAAAAACAATCCTGGGTCAATTCATTGACCATGGACTGTCTGACAGTGACAAAGAGTAGAAACTTCAGGGGCAAGTGTAAAAAGGCAAAGTAGCCTACAGCAATACCTCCTCTGACACACCTTCCCCAGCTTTAAGCAGTGTTTGGCTTAGAGGTTTCTGCATGCAGCCTTGTAAATGCTAAACAGTCACTTGACAGGCAAATTGTCTATCAATTTGCACAACTTCGTTTAAAACCATTTGTATTTTAACCTTCATGTGTCATAGGGCCACAAGTTCCACACTGCAGCTATGGGTCATGAGAAATGCTTATATTTCAGTGGCCACCTGCTAAGCTTATTGGTGCCTGTAATTCTTCTGCAGCATGAAAGACAATCAAAATTCATATCATAATCACCCTTTCCACCCCGTTCACTGTCATTCCTATCAGAGGAAAAAGGAGTAAACCACACAGGGGAGACTCCTTCTAGACTGCAGTCACAAATGCCACAAGTCAGTTCATTATTTTAAGCTGTTTCTTTCCTAAAGGAGTATCTTAACAGTTCAGGCTGCTCTATGGCTGCTTTAGAAAGAAGAGAAAGGTTATATTCTGACCCAGGCCTGATGAGCAGAAAAAAATTTTCTCTACCAAGCAATGACAAGTTTGGGCAGAGTGCTTCTGTAAATGGTATGAGTATTATCAGTCCAGACAAGTCCCACTGCAGAACAGAGACTGGGGCAAAGAGAGGAAGGCACCAGGGCACACACATCCCTTCTGGCACTGCTGGCTAACAAACCCTGCTCCAGGGGAAAGAACTGACAAAATATGTCTGGCTTGTGCATTGCTAAATTAAAGTTGATATATGGGAGATTTGTAAGAAGAGCTGTAATGGAAGAATGTTGTCAGGACTAAAGGGAAGACAGGGGAATTTGTTAGCAAAACCCACTCTCCCTGTCCATCCCACCCTGCTATGTATCAGTCAGACTAGAGCTACAATCACCTCAGGGAAGAAGCAACTTCCTACTGACCCCACCCCTCTGTAAAGCCAGCTGTCTGGTTGTTTCAGGAGAGGATTAAAGACTCTGAGATTTCTCCTAACTGTGCTACCAGAGACAGCAGAAGAGGATTATTCCTCACAGCCTGTGGGGTGGCACTCCCCAGAACCTGCTTCCATCCTGGATCCCAGGCAGCCTGACAGCAGCACTGAGCACCAACGTCCTCCAAAGCAGTGCCCAACAGCTCTGTGGCTCCCTACATGGTGGCTGGGACCTTGTGCTTTGTGGAGGACAGCAGCTACTCGCATTCCTGAGGAACCATCTGACAGGAGTCTCACTGGGAATCTGGGTGCAAGCTCCCAAGGCTAGACTCTACCCCTAACTAGAGAGGTCTGTGGGCCGGGCAGCAGCTTCCAGGACACTACTGCAACCCTTTGTTTGCTCTTCCTAGAAGCACCACGTGGATCTGCACCAAGCTCTATCTTGAAAGGCCGCAAGAAAGGAGAGCAGTGTTACACAGAGACTTCACTTCTGTGAAGCCAGAAGCTTCATGGGTTATTCAGAGCAATTTTTCCATCCAGGACATTTCAGGCCCAAGGCTAGCACTTCACAAAAGGACAAAGGAGAACAATACTTCACAGGTTCTGTTTTCCAGCCTTTTCTTTCAAGAGTTCTCTAAGTCCCAGCACACAGTAGAGTCCAAACTTACTAGTGTTGCATACAAATCCTAACTATTAACTCAGTACTGTCCAGAGATTGATAGAGGAAAGAAGGAACAAGTCTGGCCTATTTCAAGACAAACTCTCAGTACAGGTTGCCTTCCTGGTGTTCACAGTATCACCAAATCATTTAGGTTGAAAACCACCTTTAAGATCATCAGGTACAATCGTTAACCTGTCACTACCAAATCTGTCACTAAATTATGTCCCTGAGGACCACATATACAATCTTTTCATTATGTCCAGGTATGGTGATTCAACTACCTTCCTGGGTAGCCTGTTCCAATGCTTGACAAACCTTCCTATGAAGAAATTTTCCCTAATATCCAATCTAAACCTCCCCTCATGCAACCCGAGGCCACTTCCTTTCAGACTATTGCTTGTTATCAGGGAGAAGAGGCTGACCTCCACCTGGCTACAACCTTTCAGGCAATGATAAAAAGCAGTAAAGTCTCCCCTCAGCCTCTCTTCCTCCACTTAAACAATCCCAGTTCCATCATCCACTCCTTATAAGACCTCTGCTCCAGACTGTTCCCCAGCTCCATTGCCCTTCTCTGGACACACTCTAGCACCTCAGTGTTTTTCTGGTAGTGAGTGACCCAAAAGCGAACACAGGATTTGAGGTCTGGAGTCACCAGTGCCCAGTCACTCTGTGCCAGTCACTGCCCTGGTCCTGCTGGTCACACTGTTCCTGATCCAAGCCATGATGCCATTGGCCTCCTTGGCCACCTGGGCACACCTGAGTTCATGTTCAGCCACTGTCAACCAGAATCCACAGGTCCTTTTCCTGCCACACTGCCCCAATCCAGTGGCACTGCCTGGGGTTACTGTGACCCAAGGGCAGGACCCAGCACTTGGCTTTGCTGAACCTTGGTCCATTGATCCAGCCTGTCCAGATCCCTCCGCAGAGCCCTCATACCATCCAGCAGATCAATGCTCCCAGTCAACTCAGTGTCACCTGCAACTGAGGGAGGGTGCACTCAATCTTCTTGTCCAGATGGTTGATAAAGATATTAAACAGGACTGGACCTGGTACTGAGCCCTGGAGAGCACCAGGGTAGGAAACTTTCCCTTCACATTTTTAACCCAGACCCTAGGGAGGCAGCAGACTTTCCTAAGAAATGGGACTGGTCTTCATATTGGCATTCCATTCCCTTCAGAAGGGAGTCTCCCATGACAAAGATACATCTCTTTCTCTTTATGGAAGCAGTTTTGACACAGGACATAGGATGACTTATCTCAATGACACCTCCATGCTAGAGGAACCATCGTCCTTATTATTGTCCAGTTTCACTTGCAGATCCTCGCTTGTTTTATTCCAGGGCACCTGGGCAGGTGAGGCAGTCACAGAAGGGATGCACCTGCTGTGCCAGAGAGGAACTTGTCACATTGTTCCCTATCCTTTAGGCCACTGTGTTCAACCAGGTGGAGTGAGAATAGGGAATCCTCAGTATTGTGCATCCTATCAGCCTGTCAGGCCTGTCTCAGGGAAGGCAGGATGCAATTCCATCAGTCTATATCTCTCTTGCTGGTTGAGCTGTCAGGGCTCAGCATCCCTCTGTGTGAACTGCTGCACCACAGGCAGTTTGCCCATCCTTGGAGGTGTTAGTGTTGGGGTTGGAGGTGCTCCTGGTCATTGGTGTTCCCCAGGGGCTTCTTTTATGGGTATGGGGGGGGTACTAGGCCACTGTTGCTCCAGGCCCTGGCAGGTCACACCAGCTGCTGCTGCACAAGCTATAGGCTCCTAGAGGATCTCTTGGCTTCCCAGGAGGTTTCCCCTGTTCAGTAAAACCCCCCTGAGCACTGTACTGGAGTGTTCCACTGCAGATCATGCCAGCACTGGAATCACTTGCCAAAGCAAATTTCTGTCAACTTAGAAGATCCTCACATGATCTGCTAGCCAAATCCATGGTGGCTTTTCCTCTGCCTCTAGGATAGACCATAGTATGCTGCACAGTCATGTTGCACAGCGTCTATGTTCCCAGAAACACTGCTTTAGTGAAGGAAATCAAATAAGTTATTCAAGTGATCTTGCAGAGTAAAAACCCCCATGAAGATGACTGGGCAGTAACCTCTGTTAGGCAGTGCTGTAACCTCTTCTAAAAGCAGTTGTGAAGTCTGATCCCATGTAGTGCCTTGACAGATGAACAAAATTGGCTAAGTTTTGCATCTTTGTGTTCACAATTAGAGAGCTCCTGAAGTTAGCACATATGACCCAACCTTTCCCAGACAGCCCAGTAAAGTCTATCAGCCTGAATTCCAACTCACTGGGTAGGCAGAGTATCCCTTTTAATCCAACCTGTTCTTCGCTCTGCTGTTTTCTGTCTCTGTTGAAACTAAAACCAGCCCAGCATAGTGAATGTGCTGCAACTTATTACTGAAAGATCTGCCACTCCCCTTTAACCACCATAATACATTTATTATAAAGGAACTTACTTTGACCTTACCTTAATTTCCTTCCTTCCATCCTCCTTGTCTCTGCTTATAGCTTTGCTTTTCAAGCTAAGCAAACATAGTGCTAAAGTGGCCATCTGCATAATCAGACCAGCTTGTGGTGCTGCCAGGTATTTAATGACCGAGCAGCTCCATCCCCAACCTCAGGAGGTTTCCTTGAAGAAATGTTCTCTCACTCTGCTGTTCACTTCATCCACAGACTAATATACACATGATATTTTTGAGGGCTGTCTCTCGTCAATTACATCCTTCTCTTTGTGTCCCTCTCCCTTGATAAGCTCTTGCATGCTTTACATGCTTTTGTGCAGGCATCAAGCAGTCTTCTGTTCTTTAGAGGCACTTGTCTCCTCCTCTGGAGCTTAATGACATAGGAATGCTGGGTTTCCCCACCTAATCCTCTTGCTAAGGGTGAATCTGTCTCCAAAGGCTCTTTGCATCACCCTAAGATGCTCCATGCCATAAGGGGATCAAACACTGCATGGAGAAACACAGGATTCTTTCTGGTGGTTATTATTCTTAATCCTACAGTCAGAGGGTCCCTGGGGTGTGGGACAACTGTGCCTATTAGGGACACTGCATTTAACACCTTAGTCTCCATTGCTTAATATTTCAAGTGATAATTCTGAAACCAATTCCTATTTAGCTCACAAGATTAATTCAGTACCAGCCTCTGCTTTTCCCTGTTGCTTTGCCAGCCTTACTTGACTCTCTTCTGTCAATGTTTGGCTTGTTCTTTTTCAAGCCCCTGAAGCAGCCTGGCCCTGCTACCCTGCTCAACTTCACACTCTATGCACTGTTATGATGGGGTGCTGTCTCGTGCCTTAATGTTATGTCACCAATTACAGCTTAGGGAGGTATTTGGGGGGCTCCTGTAGCCCTATGTTCCTGTGGTTTATAGCCACAAATTAGAGAACCCCATAACTTTAAATCACATCATCATGCTCCAATGCCGCCTACAGTAACAAAGTCCCTATTTCTCCTCCACTGTGTGGGTTTGGCAAACTTGCTCCTTGCATCACCGCACAAAGCCATCTTTCTTCTCTTTAGCAGCTGCCTGCTTGTTACCTTTGGTTAAGACAGAACCATTCCCACTCAGAACAAACACTCCAGGTTTATACACTTTATACCAGCTCCCACATGGCCTTCCTATGACAGCTCCTCACTAGCTAAGGGAGAATGTCATGGAAGAATACAGAGAAGACACAAAATCCACAGCTGAAGAATGTCCCTCTTCAACCTTACCAGTGCCAGTGTGTGCCACAACCACTGGTTTATGCCTTATGACACTTTTAAGGGCCTGGAAAGGCTCATAAGGAACCATCTGCCCCTGCCTTCTGTGGCCGAGTTTGTAGATGCGTTTTCAGCCACATTTTATTAGTTTGAGAATAATGTATCACCCCCTTGGCATTTTTTAACAGGCTTTTGTTTCCAGATATGACACTTAGAGGGAAACCTAATCTTCATGCAAGCACCTGCTGATACTCAGGAGGACTCAGAGGCAATACAAGTGTGCAGCTTCATCTCTTACTTACACACACCATCCCAGGCTGGACAGAAAGCACAGCACAGCCAGCCAGGAGTATGGCCACTTAAACCCATTAAAGGGGGCTTTGCTGTGACTAAGCAGCACAATGAGATTAGGCAGGAAGAGTGGGGGGATGGGGAGGGCTCTGCAGCCCTGTGTTACAGACACAAGATTTTAAGCATTGCACATAACAAGAGCAAAGTGTGGATGGAAGTCAGGGCATGCTTTGAGTCCAGGGCATAGGACAATTTTTTCATCTGCAAGACTCCAGTTTAGTTTGCTGCAGCCCTGATCATGGTGATACACAGGCAGTGAGGGGCTCAGCCTGGAGAGCAGAGTGCAGTATCTGGGTCAGTACAGCTGAAGTGCCTACCCTGAGGCAAGGGGAGAGCGTGGCTACCACAGAGATTTGTCTCCTCTTTGAAAGGGGCACAAAGGGATTCTGAATCTCCTGGATTTAAATCCTGGTAGAGGTCAGTGCCAGCTTCTTTTCAATATCTCCTAAGAAGGTCAACATGATAAAAACTCACCCCCTCAGTACTCAAAGCGATTAGCAACCGCTTTAGCAGCACCAATAGCTTCTCCTCCTCTCCCCTAGTTTTATTACCAAGCAAGTCTGTGAGTGGGTTCAAAGGAACAGATGTCTTCATTGTGCCTTCCCCCTCCTTTTGCTCACAGGAAGAGGAGGAGCAGAGAGAAATTAGTTTCCTCCAAATAATATTTTTTGCTTACTCTATCCTCTCCACTATTCAATGGTCACAGAGCTAGGGAGGAGACTGCAAACTTCTGATATTGCAGCAACTTATTCAGAGTGTGACTAAAAACTTTCACACTTGGAATACATTAAACAACCTCTTTATCCACATAGCATCCATGCTGTAACTCAGAACCTTTGTGGTAAAAGTGATAAAAACTTGGTAAATATGTTTTACTTCATCTTTGTATCCAGCTGGGATTGCTTTTTGGTTACTGGGTAGTTTTTCACCTATCAAGGCACATCTCAGTCTGCAATATGCAGCATTTTACTGCTTAGCACCAAAGCATGCATGCAACTCTGAGTGGAATTCCAGGGGCCACAAAGTACTCTATCATTAAAAAGAACTTGGTAGCAACACCAAAGCACTATTAACCCAGCCCCTACTGCAAGTTCTTCCGTCAGCATCACAAAAAAAGGCAAGAGATGCAACTGAATTGCCATTGAAGCCCTGCAGCATGAGCCCAGTCTCTTTGCCACTTGGTGCCGCCTTTTGCTCAGACACAGGCAAAGGTAGGAAAGAGCCTTCCTGGAAAAAAAGGTAAAAGAACCTTGGCAAGAATTTGCTGACAGAGCCTGCCCTTACTAACCTGAAAGGACATCAAGCCTCCTGCTTTGAAAGCACCAGCCCCTGCACTATGAGTTGCATGAAAGTCTCCTCTGGCTGGAGAGAGAACAGACATTTTAAGCACAAAGGAAGTCAGAGCACAGCTGGGACCCAAACTGCCTTATTTAATAATTCCATAGAAAGAGGCATGGTAGTGTGCAATTCCTGTCCCCTCCTCAGGCAGCTACAGAGCGTGGGGAGCACCACCCACTGTTCAAAGTATCACCATCTCCCATGGAACACCAAGGTTACCTACAATAGTGTGCAGTAGCCCAAGCCTGCCACACTTGACCTCTTCCAAATTACCAGGAGCTGTTGCAGTGCCATTGGGTAGAGACTGCTTTTTTGGCTGCTCTGCTCACAGCCACAGGAGATCTGGTCTATAGACCACAATTAAGAACCAAACAGCAAAAGGGAGGTATCCTAATTTCTAATGGAAGGTATAGGATTGCTAAACCATAGAGTGAGCTCCTAGAGGACAGATACTGAGAGCAACTATTGTGCCAAGTTGTGAACTGCTTTCCCATGGGACCAGAATGACAACCCTGAGTTTCTCATCTCCACCCCCTTCTGATTCAGTAGTTGCAGAAAAAAACCCACAGTTCTTCCTATAGCTCTCTTTAATAGGGCAGAATATAGTATATGTTTCAGCAGAAGACTGACAGACTTAAAGCTTTTCTGGGAACAGGGAGAGGAGACAATTCTCACCAGCCCCTGTAGACATTTCCTTCCTTTGATGCATCCATGAGTGAGGCTACTAGCATCCCATATTCTGGCTGCTGGAGGCTGCTGGTACCCTGCAAACATTTTGCATAAATGTCTCTTCTGACAGTCATAGACACAAGACTATAGACTTTACATTTCCCAGTGCCAAGACTGTATTCCCCATAAATGCCCTGTGTGCAGTAAAAACCATGCCTTGTTCAGCAGTTGAGACTTCCCTATTATGGGTTACAAAATAACCAGTTCCTCCTCTTTGGGCTGTACTCCCCAGGCACCACCATCAGAACACTTCACTTGGACTTCACCCATGTATAAACGTTCAGCCAGGTTTAGGGCTAAAGTGCTCCAATTTACAACATCAGCAGTAAAAGTCCAAAGAGCTGTGTTGTTAAGACATACTGACTGAATTTGATCAAGCATATTGCTCATTCTCTGCACTCCTCAGTCTACATATAAGCAAGTTTTAAACAAACAAATGTGTGTTTACCGTGCCAGACTTTCAGGCAACTGCCCAGTCCCATCTCTGGCACGATTCTATGTATATAGCCTTAGAAAAGCTCATTCCAGTGACTTTCTGGGAGACTGCCAAGTGTGACTGCAAAGGGAAAAATAGGTGAGCTAATCACATTCCTATTCATGAAAACAGAATTTTCTCCATCTCAGCAGAAGGTGGAAGGAAATACATTTGGCCAAGAAGACCCCAGTGATCTCTATGCTGATGGTATTTGACTATAAAGGAACACTTGCAGTGGGAGAAGCACACACAGGCTGTGTGTAAGCACCTCTACACATTAACCAAGCCTATTGCGAATGCATTTCTGTATTCCTTTCAGGCTCCCAGGCTGGCAGCACTCAGTTCTGGACACACATCTCCCATGCCTCCCTGGCATCATGGCACAAGACCTCTGTGCACCCCTTATCCCATCACTCTATTAGACCTTTGGTACATCAAAGGGAACTGTACCTGACGTGGCTGCAGTTACAGACACAGATGGCAGAGCCAGCCCAGCATTTCTATCAAGTTATTCCTTCTCTCAACCCAACTGCCAGCTGAGAGTTCTGGAAGATGCTTTGGCACCAGTCTTAGCTGAATCATCTAGTAATATAAGCCACATCTGTTCCACACACATGATCTAGAAAACATCTTTTCTTTAGCAATTTCATAGGAGGAGAAGGTAAAATTGATAGCAGCTTGGCTTATGGCCTTGAGCATGCTGCACACCAAGGGAATCGGCGTTTCTAGTCCTGATTGCAAAAGGGAAATCAATCCACTTTATTCTTCATAACTCACTAAACCACCTCAACTATTACTAGAGACAGTGAGCAAATCCCTGCCAAACCCCTCAACAGAGGAAGCTCCAGAAACAAATAAGACAAATCCTCTCAGAGACTGTCAGCAGGGATTTTTGCTGAGATGCAAACAAAAACAATCAAAACGCCAGCAACTACAACCAGTCCAGTCAATGGTTAATATAACCCAATGAAAGTGAAAGTTAACAAAGCAGCAGAAGGGACACGGCTACTAAAAATGCTTCTGCTACTTATTTCCTGAAAACATCTTCAAAGCAAAGGCTGCAGTTTTCAGCTGATCTTTACACATACTGAAGTACAACAGGGCTCTGTCCCCAACCAAGAAGTCCTAGAGGTACTGGCAATATAAACCATAAACCTCTATTTCAGCATGAAAAGCTGGTTTAAGTATTACTGCCATTAACCTGACCCTTGTGGGATGACTCTGCTGGATGTGTATCAGGTGCAATAGCATGGCTGCTCCATTCCCTGCCAGAACAGCATCAGACAGTGTGGGTGCCTGGCTGGCCATAGCACCAGAAGCCACACGGACCCTCTTTGGGAGAGAAATCTTGGGTAGCAAAGTCAGCTATCATGCTGCCTCTTTTCTGAAGCCTGACAATTGTCAATCTATAACCTCACCTACAGCAATCATAACATGTATGCATCCTCTGGTGTCTAGGAGTAAAAACTAAAGAGGTGGAGGAACCCAAGCACCTTGCAGAGTGCCCAGCACCACCAGGCACAGTACACCATTCCAGAGCAGTGACTGAACTCTCAGCTCTTTAAAAGGTAGGTTAAAACTACTTGCTGCATTGGGACAGAAATCTGAAAAATAAATAAAACAAATTAAAAAGAGAAGGATTTAATAGCTTGGCTCACTCACAGACCTCCTTGAAAAAAAGCTGCAAAGAGTTAAGATAGAAGTTAAGGTAAAGCTTAAGTTTTGCCCTCATCAACCTTGGCTGCATGTTTTCAGTGCCAATGAAGACACTGTAAGAGCTGGAAGAAAAATAAAGTGAGAACAGACAGATAAGGGGATTTCACAGTGATCCAAGCCAAGCACTGCTGTCTTATACTGTCCTTGAAAAGGGAAGTGAGAGATCTCTTTGGAGAGAGCACTAGAAGTACAAAAGCAATATGTCTAGGAGAATTTTAGGTTGCAAAGGCCACAATATGACCTGAATAATAACAAAGTTTCATCTCTCCTTTTCTCTTGGGCACTAGAAAGAACTAAGCAAACTTGCAAAAAGAGTCAAACCTTTCACACACTTTCCTTCTCTCTCCTCAAACACCATTTCAGTATCTCCTAGATCTAGTCTTCCCTCATGACAAGACAGCACAAAGACGGGTTTGGGTTCTATATAGTGCTTAAGTATAGAAAAAACAGAGTCAGTCTAGACTGGAAACAAAATGTGCTGTAAACTGCTGTGAGTGATTAAAATTACTTGAAGAACAGTCTTAAAAAATGTTAACAGGACTTACAAAAACTGGTTTCAAAGTTAAGCTGCAAATGAGAATCCATAGCACCATTTTCAAGCTCACTTCAAGGTGATGAGGACTCACATTAGGAAGACTGTGGTGACATGGTCAGGCCCTCCATTATGGGCATCTGTCCTCTCAACTTTTCATTGTCATGTGTGGAGACTTCAGTTTGACTCACTACTTGGAAAAGTGCACTTCACAAACCTAAAAATCAGTCAAGAAATGCAGGAACCATTTTTCCACTTACTATGGATCCTCCCTAGGGAGAACCTTGTATAAATCAAGATGCTGGGGACAGGAAAAGCTGAATCAAACAATGAAGAAACACCTTATAATGAAATACATTATACTGATTTAGGAGAGGAAAAAGCTCAATCCCAACCCTGAAGAATTCACAGTGGAAAGAACTGCATCACGACATGTAAAAGGAGACAAACAGCTTTCTGTTACAAATTGAAGCTAAACCTAAAGCACTGGAAAAACCATAACTTCCTCCTTGTTTCCAAATAAATTTTCCTCTTTTGAAATTCTACTGTTGTTAGTTCAAGATTCATTATAAAGGAGAACTCTCTTTTTCTAAAAAAGAGTAAAACTTAATCTCCCCAAAACCCCCAAGCTGATCTATTTACCAGAAATTAGGAATTCATATGAATTGTCCTTGACCTGACAAAATCACAGTTTAAGAGAAGGCTACACAGTAGCAGAGGAAAGGTGGACAAAAAGAGTCTCTATGCCTTATGATACAGTGCCATATATATGCCATGAATCACAGTCAGCCAGTTGTTTCCATAATTAAACTTTTTTATTTGTGTCCATCTCTTTGTGTCCAACAATTATCTATCCTTTCCCAATAGCCAAATACAGTAGTTATTTATGGCGAAAGAAATTTTGTTTCAAAATAACCAAATGCAAAATTTGCAACATTGAAGAAAAGCAACGAGATACTAGTTTGCAAATACGCCTGCTGGCCAAGGAGATCAGGATTCCTGAATTACTATCATTTTATTACTGGAAAGAAAAGAGCTTTGCTTTTACAGAAAACAGTCATCATTCAGTTTGGACTGAAAGCAATCACACCTCTAGATGGACAGAGAAAAAGGAGTGAGGATGGGAGAGAGGGTGAAGCTTGTGTGCAACCCAACCCTGCCTATGACATGGAAACAACTTCCCTGTAGGCTGAGGCTGGGTAAGTAAATATTCACTTCCCTGGTCTGTGCAGACAGGTGCCACGAGGGAAGACGGAGCTATCTCTGTGTGGCAGAACATGCTTGTGGTGTGACAGCCTGGCTCTGTCAGGTGTAAATGCACTTCAGGTGTTCGGAGACCTTCACCTCCAAAGCAGACTCTAGTCGGGATTAGCACTGAACATGTACCCCATTTAGGAGTGCTTCTGATGATTTATAGGTAAGGAAAATATGTGTGCTGGGAAAAACAGGTCATAAAAAACCAAGACTATTTAAACATAAAATAAAATGCAGCAAAGTGCACTTTGTGGCCAAAGTAAGTCCCTTAGGAATCCTGAGACACTTCCTGACAGATTACTGGTAAGCACAGACTATTTTTCCCTCCCTCAGACAACGAAGAGGATCCAGCCCTTCCCACCACTTAAAATTCAATATTGCAAGAGAGCTGACTCCTCTGTACATCGGAAGCAATGGGGGACGCGAACAAAGCTGCTTTACTTTCTCTAATCTTTCTCCCTTGTGTGCCTGCACCAGATGGTGCCAAGCCGCAGGTTGGAGAGAGATAATAAACCCAGAGGAAAAAAAAAGATAATATTAGGTTATAAAACAGCTGACCTTCAAATGTGACGTCAACTCCTGTTTAATTGATGGGACAGTTCCAGACAGACAGACGCATGCACCTTGGGATGCCCATATTCAGCACCTTCCTTTCTAATACGGGAAGAAGCCATACGGCAGCACTGTTAAAATGGACTGCTCAACCTTCAGAGGTGTGAGAATGAGCAGAGAAAAAGCCAGTGTCTCCTTTTAACTTCAGACAGGCAGAACCACTCATGGAAAGCATTCTTGCTGAAAGTGGTTTTGCTTAAACCCTGGTCCAGGATCACCAGTCTCTACTGATGATGGCCTGCCTTCCCACCATAAGGGAAGTGAAACAAGCCCAGAGTTAGACAGCACTGATCTTCCAGAAGATGAAAATTATCAAATATAAGACGGTTTTAAGCTTCTGGCTACTCTGGTCCAGAAGATTGCTTCCAACTGCCATCCCTGCAAGCACTGCTATGAATAGTGATTTTAACAGCATATTAGGGACAGGAGTTCCTTCACTCAAGCACAAGCTCTGGAAAATTCTACCACAGCATACTGTAAATTTTTGCAACCTTTTTTGATATGCTGATGTCAAAAAATTCCCACCAATCTATTGTCTTGGATGACAATTTTCTATGATGTCCAGCTTTGTGTTAAAGCAAAACACACTAAATAGTACTCCTGCTGATGAAATGGAAAGCTAGATTACTGTGAGGAAGATGGAACAGTGTAAAGTGCATAGGCTTGAGAGTGGGAAGCCCTGGGTGCCTCTCTGCCTTCCCTGCAAACACTTGCAGCACAGAAAAAGGCATCTCCCTCTCCTTGGAAAAGAAGGCATCTCCTGCCCACCTGCCACAGTTGTCTTTGCAGGTTGATGAAAATGGCTTTAAGACTATTAATTGATTTGAGAAACATTAGATTCTGTTTCAGTGCTTCCACTGCTCTCTAGGCAAAGGTAACAGACAAAAGCCTCAGCTAGAACAGTGTGCATTTCATGAGGAGGAAGCATTTTGCCAGTCTCAAGAGAAATCTATACAGAGACTCCCAGCAGCAAGGGACAAAGCCACACTGAGTGACAACACTGAACAGTTCAGTATTTATTAGACATGAACAAAAATAAAATAGCTTGTTGTAAGCAGCTCAGTGCTGAAACACTGAATTTCAGTTCTCTTGCTGCATCAAAGATACTTCAATCAGGGAGGAACAAAGCCAAGAGCAGAGACACTCAGTTCCTGTGTCCCTGCAGAGTGTCTGCACCCAGACACCAATACAAACATCCCTCAGTCACATCACAGCCGTACCAGGTCTGCCTGGCTCTGCTCTCTGGAGCCAGACAGATGCCTGGACATTGGCCAGCGCACAGGTCCCTCACCAAACTAGTGCTTCATCATCCTGTGAACAGCCCTGTAACTTGCCTCTGTCCTTCTCAGAAACCAAAGGTTGCTGGCAGGGAAAATGCCTTCCTTAGGAACTCAGAAATTCTGCAGAGAGATTGGAATTAGGGCAGCAGTGATTTAACATCTACCATTAAGAGCAGTTTAAAATTTTATGGTCAGAGATAATAAATCCTCTCCAGATATTTGCAGCTTGCAAGCCAGGCCATAGGCAGGGCACAAATAGCTTTGCTGCAAGATGACCAGGAACAAATTTAAGAACACAAGCCCAGGATTGCTTTGTCTAGCACCTAGATGAGTAGATACAGGGTCACAAAAGGAGGTGCTCAAGAAACCAGTATTTGCCAATTAAATTAGATGGGGCCAAGAAATGAGGAATAAAGCAGAACAATGCTGAACTGTAGTGTAAAGCTGGAGCATTATCTTCCTTGGTGCACAAAAAAATAGCAACAACCCTAAAAATAACCTTATAATTTCCTCCAGAATCACCCTGGGTTTTCATTTTGGTCCAGGTTGCTTCTCATAATGCATTTAGCATCTCAAATAGCTTGAATCACTGCCTAGTTATCAAGTGTGACACTCAACATCTGCATGTGTAGGAATTCTTCATTAACACAGTTTGGATAAGACTCCAAGATGCACGGTTGGGATCTTTCAGAGATGCTGGTCACATGATTATTCTGCCATGCTGAGGACACAAATTTGCCTTCCTCTGTCGGCTGGTTTTTTTTAGGAGGACCTTCAACTATCCACCAGAAACAGAGATAGGGATTGAATGAGAAGTGTCCTTGTTACCATTTCTGCTACAAAACAAACCCACAGACCCCTGCCACCTTGCTGTGTGAGACACACATGCAGCAAAAGGCACACAGTTCACAGAACTGTGCACAAAGCCAAGCAGGTGGTGGGGCCTATATGACCAGTTTCCTAACTTCCTCCCATATGGGTCAAGAGCAGACCTCCTACACCCTCCGAAAAGGAATTTAAGTAGCTCAAGGCTAAAGATGGAGTTGCATCAGCATGGAGGGGACATCAAAAGAGAGAGGTTTGCATCAGTGATACCAGCTCTACCCTCCCACGGGCTTTCTCCTCTTACCTCCTTAGATCAATTTCCCCTGTAATTTTGAGCAATACAACATTAACTACAGTTTCTTCAATATTCCAGTCACTAAAGTTGTAATGCCATAAAACCAAAGGAATTGGGAGAGGGGATAGTGAAGGGAGACGGGTGAAGCTGTGCTGTGTCAGGGAAAGGGAAGAGGCCTTTCTCCAGCTCTTTGATGTTAACTCCTGCTGTTCTAAATGGAACCTTACCCAGGAAAATAAATATTTTGTTACAGAATACTGCAAACCACAATGGAGTTTTATCCTGGCAATACCAACCCCACACCAGCTTCTAAAGCTCCTAGTTGAACAGAGGGTGAGCAGCAGCAACACTGTGCTGAAGTCTGCATTCCTAAAATTCCCCAGCGAGGCATGCTCAGAGAAGGCAGCTTAGGGGTTATTAGCTGAGAATTCAGGTTCAGATGTGCCATGGCACAGAGGTCAGGGCAGGGGTACAACCCTCTGCCTCTCCTGCACATTCATTTGAAAACCTTCAAGCGTTCTCAGCATAGCACTCTATGTGCTCTCACTACCCAGCATTGCACAGAGCATATTTTGCTCGTGTTCCTTCAGTCTGTGCTGTCTCTGGAGCTGGAGATCCACACGGCAGCAGCTTCCTGGAGATCTCATGAAAACAGCAGCCAGCAGCTCCCACCCTACCCCTGATAACCACTACATCTCTGTGAGGGAGGAGAGTATTAATGCAGCAGAAATCAACAAGCCTGTTTGTTTCTTATTCCAAAGCGAAGACAAAGGTGGGGTTTGTTCAGCTGAACAGAACAGACAAGCTTTGCAAGGAGAGCAAGAAAAAATGTGGGCATTTTTGATTTTGGTTTGGACCAAGTACCTTGAAACAGGGTGGCCATAGGAATATTTTAAGAAGAAAAGTTTAAAATTTGAAATGCAGAAGAAATAATTCTAAATGCTCTCCACCAGTTCAGTAACACTGCTCCTGTGAGACAAAGGGGACTGGGCGGAGGGGATAAAACAGGGAAAAAATCCAATGCTTCAAGTTTTTATTATCCTAACTTTAGTATAGAACAGAGTCACTAAACCTGAGTTTTAGAGCAGAACGAAAATGGAAACAAACACTTGATTTTTTGGGTATATTTTAGAAATAATATGGCACAGTAATACTAAAAAAGCAAAGTTGAAAGGTAGCAGGGGCACAGAACAACAAAATGTGACAGTAATAGATCTCTTAATTCCACATACAGCAACTGGAGGAAAAGAACTGTGAAGGTAGGGAATTAATCCCTATTATTTGGTAGAAGTTTCCTGATAAATCAGTTTGCTAATCAAATAACACAATCCATTTTTTAAAAAAAAGTTATTCATTTGCAGTGTTTAATAGGAACATTTTAAGCCTTAGACTCTGAGCTGCATTTGGCAGCTAGTGTTAATTATTAACTGTTAAAATATCTTGCTCCTTCAGCTCACCAGCTCCCTTAAAATGTCTTGTGGCAGAAGCCAATGTGCTGTTTGACCAGAAAATCAGTTGTCTTGGAGACATCTTCACATGCAACAGCAACTCAGTCAGTCACTTTGAGTGACGCCACCCAGCAATCTGCACATTACCTTCAAACACAAAATGAGGATATCAAAGCCACTGAAAGAGAAATCATCACCTGCAAGAAACATGCTGTTCTTCTCTCATGCACTGTTAGCTGAAGGAAGAGGTGTAGCAAGATGAGAGTTCTGATCTCAAAATGCACTGCTACCTCCCTGAGTAATTAGGTCATTAAAAGGCTAATGGTGTTCCTGTTCATACAACCATTTATAAGAAAATTATACTCTATGCTGGTCATGCAGAATCAGTTTCAGGTCAAACCTGCAGGCACCACTTCGAAACCAGAAAGTTACTAAAAGGTTAGACAAAGAGGTAATCCAGAAATGTGACCACTAGCTATAACTAAACTTCTTGGATTAGAAAAAGAGTTACAACTTAAAGACTACAAAACAGTTATTTCCAAGGTAAACCACTAATCCAACATTATATGACCTGATTAAATTAGATGCTTATCTTCTAGTCACCCTAATGGAATGCTAAAATGGTGCTATTCTTGGAAAGAAAATGTGGAACCAATCCTGCCCAGCTTGAAGATGCAGACAGGGATGCATCAAACACCCTCTCACCAGCTCTATACGCATATGCAAAATGCCAAGGCAGAAAACAAGTCAAATGCCAGACAGATAAGATTCATACCAGTGCATGTCTGGGACCCCAAACAATATATTTGGGATGCAGCATTATGAATAACAGGGCATAATGTCTTTAATTGCCTTTAAAACACATCTTACATGGTAAAAGGCTTCTGTTGAGTTTCTTCCTGCCCCAAAAGACAGGTTGGTGGCCTAGCAGGTGCCAGATCTAGTGCATCAAAACCACCACGCATCCTCAGTTCCCTTCAGCAGATGGTGTGATGATCCAACGTAGTCAAAACTGACAAGAGACTTATTCCCCTCCCGAGCCTTGAGGACCACTGGAGATGGTGCTCCCTGAAAGCCTTATGCAAGTACAGAAAGATCCACTTAATGATGCTACATCTTTGCTAGCTCAATGGCTTCTGAAACCACAAATCTATTAACCCTGGGTCTGCATATTTGTGGCACAAAACATAAAGACAAGTCTCCTGCATATTTTCATCATATATGACTTGGGAGTAGTCCAATTCCTGTGCAAAGAGGGGTACATGCAAATGCTCAAAACCTTCAGGAAGAAAGATACAGGCCCTGTATAGAACATTACTGCCAACAGCTCCAGTTGAGGGTAAAAAGAAAAGCTTTGTCCCAGCTGTAATAAAAGGTTCCCCTGGGCAGCAAGAAGAGTAGTTTTATTCACAGAATCTGTGCATCTCAGCTGAATTAGTTAATGTGTGTTGAACACACTGAAAATTGTGAAGTGGTATATAAATGCTAAGGATTGTTATTTATTATTGTCTTGGTGCACAACAGCGGAAACCAGTGCCATTTACAGACACGAATTAAGAACAACAGGAGGTCTATCAACATGCTGTGGGTCTGGGGATTTTCTTCATTTGTCTCCCTCAGTCCTGTCTCCCTCAGACAGAAATCTCTTCTACAGGACTCCTCCAGTCCTCGCCAAGCAGTGCTGGCCTTGGCCCAGTGAAGCCTGTCACACTGGAACAACTCTGTAGGGAGGGGGTGAGACCTCCACATGGAATAAAATAAAGGCATATACACATTTTAAAGGAAAATAAAGAGTTACTTAAAAGAAGTTGAGAACTCACTGACAATACAGAGAACAACAGAGTGATTCATATATATACAAGCAATGTCTTACAAGACTGGTCTCAACAAAAGACTAGATTTTTAAACACTGATTTCTTTACCTGAATTGTTAAGCAGCTTAGATAAAAAGATGATTCCAGATCTCCTGCATGTGACTTGGGTGAAGGAGTGAGAGGGTTTGTCTAGTTTTTAAAGTAACTCATGAGTGCCCTAGTTCAGAGACAGAATTTAAGTTTAAGAGGATCAAAATATTTTTTTTAACTTTGATTTTCCAGACTAACTTGTAACTTAACTCTGCAGCTCTGATAATGTGAAAATAGTTTTGCTTAGTGTTTATACAGCACATATGAATCTCTCCCCAAGACAATTCAAATAACTGCACATAAACAGTCATTCTTAAATGTTACAAGCTTTTGTCAAAAGAGTTATTTTCACTGTAACATTGTTGCCTCATCTGTAAATTTTGCACATCCACAAACAATCACAGTATACTGAGAAAAAATGAGGGTTCAGGGTCAAACTTTTACAGACAACTTATTACATAATGCAAGTCTCAGAGATGCTCAATCAAACTGTAATGGTTCCTTTTTCTCAATAATGCACTTAGATGTGCACTACAGCTCTCACATTGGAAAAAAACCATGGTCATTTAATTCAGCTTGTCAGAGACATGCTGCTCTGGCAGAGAGACTTGCACTCCTCTTATTTTCCTTAAGTTACTGATTGCTTCACACATGGTTGCCCTACTGTCTACGAAATACAGATATTTCAGCAACTCAAGATTTAAGGGCCTTATATCAAGGGGCCAATATCAATACCTGATCTGCCATTCAGCACACTGTATGCAACTGTAAAAGATGATTTCAGAGGCTCTGAAGTGTTGTTACAGTGACATTCCCTTCTCTATTTGCAGAGCTGCACCTTTTTTTTAAATACCGATAACCCAAAAGTTTATTTTAAACAGCAATTCACAGCCCATGCCAGAACAGAAGCAAGCTTTGCTGGTTGTATCTCAAGGACTAACTACTGCAGAGCAGTTTCTCAGCTATCCCTGCATACAGATTTTGCACCAGGCTTCAGAATCACATAGAATGGAGTGGGTTTCAGAGAATCACAGAATTTGCTGAGTTGGAAGGGACCCACAAGGATCATCAAGCCCAACTCCTGGCCCTGCACAGCATCATCCCCCAGAGTCATACCTTGTGCCTGAGGGCATTGTCCAAACACTTCTTGAGCTCTGCCAGGCTTGGTGCTGTGACCACTTCCCTGGAGAGCCTGTTCCAGTGCCCAACCACCCTCTAGGGGAAGAACTTTTTTCTAATATCCAACCTAAACCTGACACAACATCAGGACCCTTGGGTCCTGTCACTGGTCACCACAGAGAAGAGATCAGTGCCTGCCCCTCCTCTTCTCCTCAGGAGGAAGCTGTAACTGCAATGAGGACTCCTCTCAGTCTCCTCCAGGCTGAACAGACCCAGTGCCCTCAGCCACCCCTCACACAGCTTCCCCTCAAGGTCCCTCACCATCTTCATTGCCGTACTTTGGATGCTCTCTAACAGTTTCATGTCTTTCTTATATTGTGGTGCCCAAAGCTGCCCCCAGCACTCGAGATGAGGCTGCCCCAGCGCAGAGTAGAGCAGAGAGGGACAATCCCCTCCCTTGCCTGGCTGGCGATGCTCTGCCTGATGGAAAGGTAATTAGGTGGTCACCTTGTCATAAAGGGAGGTCAGATTCAACAAGCAAGATTTTCCTCTCATGAAGCTGTGCTGGCTGTGACCAATGACTGTGTTGTCTTTCAAGTGTTTTTCAATACCTGTCAGAATAATCTTCTCCATAACTCTACCAAGCACTGAAGTGAGACTGACAGTCTGTAGTTTCTGGGGTCCTGTTTCTTGCCCTTCTTGAAAATCAGGAATGTTTGCCAGCTTCCAGACAGCTGGGACTTGTCTGGATTTCCAGGACCACTCAAAAGTCATTAAGAGAGGTTTTGTGATAACATCAGCAGGTCTTTGGAAATTCTTGGATGAATCCCATCACATCTCATAGATTTTTAAGGATCCAGCTGGAGCAGCAGATCCCACACAGTTTCATGGTTTCAGGAGTAGATCCTTCTCTCAGTCATGATCCTCCAGCTCAGGGCACTGAGACCCTCTCGGTCCATCATTCCCCTTTCCACACTAGTTTAAAGCTCTGTCAAGGAGCACCTCTGGATGAATACAACCATGCCTTGCTCTGAATGCTAGCAAAGGAAGAGGTGCATTTAGGAGATGAGGGCATTTCCCTGCTGCTCACAGGACAACCCTTATTTCATGTGAAGCAGTCAGCTCCTTTGTTTGCTCTCAACTCCAGATTCCTCAGTGCACCAGACAATCCTGTACAATCACGTTCAAGAGTGGCAATATACAAAAAAAGTTTACATGAATTGGTCACGAAGTACCTACAAGAGCTTGCAAGATCATGGAAAATGCCCTCTAGAACAGGTTCCTGTTGCACTGAGCTACAGACAGAGATTAGAGTTATCAGCTTTGACACTCAGCAGGAATGTGTCACAAAGGATTAAATCATTATTTCATGAAGTGTCAGCAAACGCAGCTTTCCCGCTGTTCTACCACTAACTTATACATTAATTAGTGAGGTACAAAACACATATGAAATATCTCCAAGCACGTGCCTGTGGATCGGACACAGCCAGAGCTATTAGCACAGGATTCATTTCCAAGAGGAGTCACCCAAAGCATCACAAAGAAATAGCTCTACAGACTATTAAAATGCAAAGAGTAGAAGTGCTGAAGGGAAATGCACAGAAGCTAATTGCAATATTTGTCTTAGCATTTTTGATACATGTTTAATATCACTCCTTCACAACCTCAGCACCTGATTTTCTAAACCAGGTCAAATATGCTGAATAAAAACACCCATCCTTGAGAGGGAGTTGTGGAGCAGTGCCAAAAGATCCCACAACAGAACAGGAGAGTTAAGACATTTTAGAACAAAAAAGAAAGCACACTGCCTAACAAATTATGCAGTAAAGCAAGAACCGACTTTGTTATTTCCAGATGAAACTGAAAGTGCTTTCTAACTGCTCAGCAGTTCTGGACCAAATCATTTATGAACTCTCATCCCATCAGTGGGTAGAAGAAATTCTGTATGGTCTGACTGCAAGCCACAGTAGAGAAGAGCTAGGCAGACCAATGACATCAATGTCATCCCACACATAAAACTCTACTTTTCTCCTAAATTATGACCATAGAAGTGTGTCATTTGGCCAAAAAAAAAAAAAAAAATGAAAAAAGTTCACTGCTGATGGCTATCCAAGCAGAATTTCTAGTTTTGGCCATGTCTTGTATTTTTCTCTTGCCTTCTGTCCCTAACTGCTGCCTTCTATTGCGAGACATTGCCTGACACTGCCAAATTGTACCAGTATGCACACTATGGACAGGATGCATTCTTTAAACTAATTTGTCCCAATTTTACTTTGGGATCCCTTCAGTACAAAATAAGATTACTTGCTAAAACTGGGTCAGGTTGTAATCTCTCTCACAGAGGTTGAATTGTACTTGATCTCAAAGGCACTAGATCAACACTCAGTGACAGGGCAACTATTTGGCTTCATTATTTAAACACTTTTCATGGCAAGACTCTCAAAACCAGACTTCCTTTACATGAGATGGTTGCATGATTAAACCATCCTGTCATGAAGAACTGCAGCACCTCAATGTTCCAGTCTTCAGACTGCTGAAGCACAGGAGACCAGGAAGATTTCTCATAGTACAAAGGCCCTACTACATATTCAGAAACTTGCACAGGTCTGTATAAATTTGGGGGCAGTTCAGAACAGAGGTCTAGGGTGTCCTCACTCTGACTCAGTGTTTCACCCACAGAATGATTTTCTTAGATTGAAATAGATGCCACCCACCACCTGTTCTACCAGCTGAAGCCACCCAATGCTGTGAAAACGTCTGCCCACAGCCCTAAATATGAGTGGGTGGCAGTAGCTACCACTGCTGTGTCAAAGACATGGATATTATGAACCTTTGAGCAACCAATAACCCCCACTCAATGGTATGCAAATTGTACTTTTGACACCAGCAAACTTATAACAAAATGCATTAACAACCTTCTAATTAAATGCTTTAAATCAGGTTAAAACCAGACTGTCTGACAGTTGAAACACAATGCATTAATAGGATTGTTGTAACTTTCTTAGCATCAAGTGTTTATTAAAAGCTCAAAAGTCAAATATGTTGGGGAGCAGGGAATCTATCTTCAAAGTGAATGATTCCTACACAACCACACAGTCACTGAAATAGTGCTTTGAAAGAACTGCAGAAAGTTTATCTAATGCAGAAGTACATGATTCAGAGACCCGTCAGTTTGGCTGAAGTACTAAGGCACAGATTAATTCACCCAGTCCAGGACAATTGCTATTTACAGAAGAAAGGAATGCAACAGAATGGAAGAAATTAAAGCGAACGGTGGAGTTCTGTTAATGAAACACAGCAAAATCCATAGCTGCATCTGTCAATTGTAACATCAGCTGCTACTGAAAGATTTATTTTGAATGTCTCATAAGCTGCCTACTGGTTCCATTAGCAAAAAAAAAAAAAAAAAAGAAAGGCCACCCCACATTTTTTGTTGGTCAGAGAGTAAGAGAGGTTTGTGCTAACAGAAGTCATGAACCTTTACTGGATATAAAATCCATAGTTAAGATGGGGAGCCTATGATATATGGTTGTAAGTTCCAATAAAGCTACAGTTCCGCTCCTGAACTCACATCACACTACGAGTCATCAGGACAAGACTTGGACCAATAACTTGAGACAAGCAACTAGAGGTCATTTTCCACTCTCACCCTTGCTCCCACGCTGGCTCACTGCTCTTTTCCCAACAAAGGACATTCTGTGAATTCAACCTCCAAAGCTGCTTTCTGCTTAGCTCTTATGATAGGTCCTCTGCTTTTCCAAGGGAATAAAGCAGGGCAGATATTGCCCTTTGCTTCCCCAGAACTCCATCTATTCTACTGCTTGTTTCATACCCCAAAGACAGGCAAACTAAAGACAGCCTAAATGTAATATAGTATGTTGTAGGGACATGAAGGGACTGCCACTCTCAAGGAATTTTCTCCTTGTTCAGAGGATAGCAGGCCAAGCTACCAGTGGGCAGAATTAACAGTTTTCTTTTAGGACATGGAACTTAACTCATCCCAGCTGCTGCTAAGAAAAAACCCATCTCAGGAGATATGTCACCCTATATAATGCATTTAACTCTTAAGCTTCTCTTTTCACAGCAAATTAGCTACAGCTCTTACTTCTCAAGTGAGCTTCAAATACCAGCATCACCCAAAGGTGATGGGCTCAATGGTAGGTCATTTTTCTTAGACTCAAAGACACCTGAGAGGTCTATTCCAGAGCCTCTACCTGCAGCTGCCACAACAGAGTTTCACACAGATATTGGAGGTGCAATTTGCCATCTTAATCACTGTTCACAGTGTCATGCTGAAGCAGCCCTTGCAACTCAAGACCCCTTGACTGGAGGTGAAAGCCAATCTTGGCCTTAAGTACATCTCTTCCTGGTACTTTCTCACCTAACCAATCCTGGGCAGAAAAAGATTCCAGAGGTAGGCCTGGGAAAACCATCTTTGCAGCAAAAGGACTGAGACATGCACCTGAAGATGCACCTAAATGCAATAGTGCACATGTCAAGGCCCAAGAAAAGGTGTAAAAGTTTCAGCTGTACAGGAGACAAAGCAGGAACCTGGCATTTGTCAAATAAAAATTAAGAAAGACACTCCCAACTGTCAAAAAAAAAATTGACCAGCTTGGAGATTCCCTTTGAGAAGTTCAGGCAGGACTCCTACCTTCTGAGATTCCTCCAGACTGGACATTGTCTATGGGCTACTCTGGGTCTCTGAGTACCCATCCAACCTGCAGATTACCAAAGCTCTAATAAAACATGTCCTCCAGCCTTCCTGAGCAATGTTGGAGCCATCTTTAATTTAGCTTCACCCATAAAAGTAGCATGCTGCTTAAAAGAAAGTTGAACAACTGGTTTCTGACTAAAATTGCCCCGAATATTTTAGCATTCATGCAAAGTCATGTGAAAAAAAAAGGAAAAGTCAAAACCTCAACTACTCCTGTATCCTGGTTACCATCCTCCACTATAATTATAAAATTGCCCTTAAAACATAATTGCATAATTGGGCTTGGCAAGTATTCACCCAAATCTTTTACAAATATTTCCACAGACTGAAGGAACAGGCGGTGGGCAGTCTGACAAGCCTACCATGAGAATTTGTGCCCTTAGGACATGTTCCTAGCTATTACACTAAATACTTTGCATCACAGACTAATGTTTCAAAACAGTAGTTCAGCTAGTGAAGTACCAGCATCTTAAAACAAATTGAGACAAAAATTTTCAATCCATTTTCACTGATAACACATATATGGATCAGCAATCCCTTTGAACAAAGAGATAGAGGAGGCTACCAAACCTTTTTAACTAATTCCCAGTGAGATAAAATTAGTTGATTTCTGACAAGTAGAACCAAATAGAAGGTACCAATGTTTTGTAGGCTTACTTTACCAGTTTAGTACACTGTCCCCTAATTAAAAAAACCAAAAACACCAAGAAACCCCCACAGCCTCAAATGCAAATACAGAAACATGTGGTCTGCGGGGAGAGGAGACACAAGTGAAGCCAGAAATGAAATCTGCGATACAGTAAGGTTGTTTTTAACAGCTGTGCATTATGCATTCAGCAGCACAGGGAATACCAGCAGGGAGCCTTTATTAACATAGGCCCCAGAGTACAGTGTGCTCCTATCATGATTGGCCTCTCTTGAGAGAAGGTGCACACACACAAAAGACTTAACCCTAGAGAGATCACTCCAATCCTGTTGCTATTTCATCAGCTCAACACTACAGCAGGAACCAGAGAATTTCCATGATGTATCCCAGACAAACAGGGAACATGTCAAACAATGCCTGAAATCTAATCTACCATAGATGCTATCAGCAAGTTATGGCAGGTGGGGAAGGAGAGAAAAAAATGCCACACGAACTCGCACAAGAGTCACAATGCCAATGCTGTTCTGCCACACAGACCTCAGGTACAGGGGGCGACTGGAAAATTCTTTCCTTGTAGAAGCTGCTGATAAAAGCAAGCTATTGTGAGGACACCTGCGTTGTCAGCACAGCAATCTGCACCTCCACAGCACATATTTTAGGGGCCCATCAGTCCAAGAAACAGCTGGAAGCCTTGCTACAGATGCAGAGGCTCATCAGGCTAACTCACTCCATTTGGGAAGCTGGTATTGGCAGCAGAAATCATTTGCTGATGCCAGCCCTGCGCACACTCTGAGACTTGCCTCTATCACAAACACTTGCTAGCACACCCAGAGCAGCACCAGGCAGACATCAGAGAATTAGGTAATTATCTCAGAATAGGCTCACCACCTCTCCTCTATCAGGTGCTGAGACAAGCTCTCTAGAGGTCTTGTCAACAGCTCTAAGTTGCAGCTGGTTGCAGATTCTCAAAGTATGGCCTGCCCTGGTGGGCACTTCCCACAGAAGTAACCACTGAAGTGACAAAAAGATACACTAGAGGCCTTAAAAACCCAAAAGGCCACTTTAGCACCAATTTAAACTAGTCCTTTCCCTGATCTGATTTCTCAGAAAGCAGAATGGCATGAAACATCCTAAGCGTCCATCCTCTGGCTCTCTACTGAGAAGTCTCAGTAGCAACAGCACACCAACCCAAAGAGCTTGAAAACTGCTCTAGATGACTGAACTCTGATGTGTACCTGGAGTGGAGAATACAGCACTAAATAGTCTGTACTTATTCATATCTCTTTGTTCCTTTCTCTTGTTAATAAATAAAATTCTAGAGTCAGTATTCCAAATAACATGAGGTGGTTTGAGGCAGCAATAGCACTAGAAATTTCAAGGGGTTATTTTATACGCAATGTTCTAGTTCCCAAGAGCATAATATATGGGGTTTTTTAAGCCTACCACATTTGTGCTTTAAACCACTTTTTACTTAGGTGCTGAACAGAGAGATAATAACAGGTAGTGTTTATTAAAGAATTTCCTGAAAGTACTTGTACTGCAAGAACAATATTCTCTAGGTCAGACACCCTTAAAAGGTTTTTAATATGACTGCTATGCACCTCTCATCACAATGGCAGCAAGTGTTTTGAAAATCAAAATATCATCGACTGTAATATAATAATTTGATAAAAATACTCCTTTATCACTCTTTAAGCACAACCCCCCCCCCCCAAACCGAGTCATCAGGGGAATCAGTAATTAGCTCCCTTCATGACTAGCAGGCAGACTTGGTCACAGCTTTTCTTAGCCAGCCCTCTGCCCAGCACACAAAACTGTCTTTTCTCCACGCTTTTTCTTGGTTACTACAGCCTCCCCTCCTCTGAAGCTCAGTTACACCTGAGTCAAACAGGCAAGTATTTATCAGGCACAGTTCAGTGTGAGTACAGGAAGTTACCCAGCAAAGGCCCCAAAACACACCTGTTGTTTTGGTGTAGGGTGTTGGCAAGACCATACGGTCTTGGTGACTGTGAAATGGACTGTCAGTGTCCAGGAGCTACCCACATTCAAAAAATACTCACTTCCCCCACCAAAGAGGTAACTTGCAGTCCTGTTCTAATGCTTAGGGCACAAGATTTTGGACAAATGTATGACAAGTAGTACCTCTCCCTAATTTTCTCACAGTTCAACTCTTAAATCTCCCAGAAATCAGTTGCTTATAGCCAGGGCAAGACAACATAGATGAAAAAGAGTTAATACAAATTAAAAGCTAAGTCTGACCTAGAGGGCAAGCCATGCAGAGTACAAACATCTGAGAATCTGCACAAGGTCTCCTTACCTATCATTCATCCACCAATTACACACCAATGTAATTAAATCAGGAAAGCTATGTTTAATTTTCCTATCATCACCCGACAAGATAAGAGCAGTACGTATGGGAGGGATCAGGCACAGGGGAAAGAGCTATTTATTAATAAGTTAAATCCTTTTAGATTTAAGAGCCTCTTTTGCTAAGAAGGATATGATCCATGAACACAACTACTGGGTCTAATGCAGACAAATCAGACATCCCATCTCCATTGCTGTCCTGGGCTCTGCCCTCAAGTCTCTTCTTTTATTCAGAAACAAGACTTATTGAAAATTATCAGGTACAACTTAGACAGAAATACAGCTTTCGTTGAAACTGTTTAGCTATACATTTAAAACTGAAGAATGTTCATCTCCCAGTCATTATAATAAAGAAGACAATCACATTAATTTATGATATTTCTAAACAGCCTAAGGGTCCCTGTTTCATGGACAGTAAGGCATTAGAGTGCATTTGCAGTCATACAAGGCATGCTCCAGTTCATTCTTCTGTCTTTCTACTATTGCCTTCTCCCACAAGAGGCAGGAAGAAATTCTGTGGTCCCTGTACTCTGCAAAGACTATTAATGCTTAAACAGGATCATACAAAGCTTTCTCTACTTGATAGCCACACTGCAGCTATAGCTGTTTTCTCTCCATTCTTCTTTGGTCCATCCCATCCAGCCATGCTTCCTCAGCCAGTTATTTAAAGCCCTGATTGAAAAATGTAACAAATCATAAGAGTGGGTGACTTCCACCAGATCACGTTTTCAAGAACAAAAATCCTACAGGCTTTGGTGCAACCATGGCTTCACCACATCTTTTTTGTTGTTGTTGTTTAACTCAGAAAGGAAAAATATTTATAACTGCAACTATAAATATACATGGTACTGACTTTTTCAACTTGTTGTCCTTGTTTTCAGGCTAAATTTAGTTTGCTATATCCTGTCCAGCCCTTGGTGAAAAACCATCACACACATAAAATTGTGCAAATCCCACACAGCAGGCAGTTATACTTATCCAGGTACCTTACAAGATAACCAGCAGGACAGGTAGATTCTCATTACAGAGTATAGGTACATTCATGGCTATAGAGGAGGTGGTCTGCTATAGTGACCATCCTTCGATACGGAAAACAACAATTATTGCAATAGGAGAGCTCTGTGTTTCTGGATGAGAAAAGTGATGTAGGTTATTCAGAGTGTACATGCAGAGCATACACTTGGTTAAAGTATGCTTTAAGAGTGTACGTGCACCTCTCAGCTACAAAGAACCATTCACTGGCCACAGCAGCTGTTTACGCAAAAATGTTTGAGAGAATGTTTAAGACAATGATTCAAACTTGGATTACTGATTTCAAGGTCTAATCTGCACGTTAGAGAGCATCCTTTTGTATCCTGAAGGCTCTTTTTCGTCTGAGTGATTTCTTAGTTACTTCAAGGCAAATATTTATCAGAAACTGACTACCTGGAGAATCAGAGCTGTTAGTCATTCTATTGTTACTCTTAAAAAGCCTTAGTCATGCCAGAACCCAGGTGATATCCGCAAGGGCCAACACATGCTTCACCCTGGTTTAAGGATCCCTGCCCGTGATTCAAAGTTTCACGCAGATGAGGACTCCCCCGCCACAATCTGACTTGCTCCACTCGCTGCGAGTTTTGCAACCTAAGCAGGAAAGGCAGTTCGAGAGATGCTCCTGTACAAGCATCCGCAGGTCTAATAACCAAAATAAGGGGTCCAGAGAGAGAGAAAAAACAAAAAAACAAAAAACCCCCAAACCTATATTTCCTACGCCTCGATAGTTGGGGAGAAAAACAATAAAGGTTCGGGCTCGCCTCGCCTGCAGCCCTGTTTCTCGGGCACCGGTCAGCTCTCCGACCCAGCCTTTCCTCTGTGCTTATAAATACATCTCCGCCAAAGGCTAGTTGGATAGGACAGGAAAAAATAGTATCCTGGGGGTGAGAGCCGCCATGCGACCGGGGACCACCCCCAGCCCGGAGCGCCGGCAGCGCGGGGAAAAGGTCTGCTGGTGCCGCACCGCCGGGAGCCCTGCCCCGGGGTCCCCCGCCGATATCGCCCCCGCCCCGCACGGTCCCTGCCCTACCCAGCATGGAGAAGATGAAGTCCTTCGCCGTGTGGATCTCCAGGGCTCGCTGGTCGTC